>NW_019292953.1:0-43345 GCF_000500325.1 Leptinotarsa decemlineata | reverse complement strand
ATTTAAGTTTAAAGTTCGTTAACTTCAAGTTTGACAAATGGATAGATTAACGGAAATGCATAAAATAATAGTTTTACAAATGATTGGTTACGGAGATAAAACCCGAAAACAAGAGGGATTATATAATTTTTCAATTTACCGCTCATATTTCATGCATCAATAAGCAAAATGGAGAAGTTTCGCGAGCTTGGTCATGTGGTGCAAATAAAAAAGCAGCTGCCAATGCAATGAGTGACGAACTCAAATCAGATGTGATACTTGAGTTTGAGGAAAACCCATACATCGAGTAGAAGGCATCCACTACATTCAATGTTAGCCATACATCGATAGTAAACATCAAAAGAAAATAACATACAGCCCTATAAAATGATACCTACTAAGGAGCTTATGGAAGACGATTTTAATAGAACTTATTTTTGTGAGCAAAAGATGGACATGTTGGATAACAATATAATCCAATTAAAAGAAGTTGTTTTCTGATGAATGTAGGTAGGTAGGTAGGTCTGAAGTGAGTGGGTCTATTCGACCCTTCACCGCAACCCATAAGGGTTTATTGTGGCTCACACCTATTCACACACAATTAGAAGACGTTATGTTTACTGATGAGTGTACTTTGTCTTTGTACTGTGTACGGTCGTGCTAATCGGCAAAATTGCCGCTACTGGTGAACAGAAAATCCTCACTGGATGAGACAAGACCACACGCAATACCCTCATAAGGGTAATGTTTGGGCAGGGATTATAGGAAACCATATCATTGGGCCCTTTTTCATTGAGGGCAACTTGAATGGCGATAATTATTTGTCACTACTTCAAAATAGTGTCATTCCAAGTGTTGCAAATGTATATCCTGATTCTGATCCAGAATACCATATGGTTTCAGTAGGATGGAGCACCACCACATTAACAAGTTGATGTCCGGCAATACCTCGATACAACATTTCCCAATCGGTGAATAGGGGGGGAGGATCGATTGAATGGCCAGCGCGATCACCTGATCTTTCATCATTAGATTTTTTTATAGGGATATGTAAAGGGTAATGCGTACAAAACTAAACAATCAGATTCAATGGACTCAAAAGAACGAATAACGCCTGCGATTAGGTCGCATTTTGAACATCTACTTCGTTAACATTCATAGTAATTTTTCGTCTTCTACATTTCATTACGATTTGCATTACATTTTAATTTTTGGGTGTATTTTATCGAGTTTCGGTAGCCACATGGATCTGATTTATTTTATCTTAATTGTTGCAATAAACTTGGAAGTAATGACATCTGTACTTTCCATTTAAAAAATTGGGGCTTGTACCTAGGGTAGGGGTGGCATTTTTACGTTGAAGAATGTCAAATTATAATTTACGTTTGACGTGTTTTGGGATTTTTTTAAATATGTACAGTAACCGAGCTGTAACCGAATATGTACAGTAACTGTATAATATTTCTTGATGTAGACACTTTTATGCACATGTATTAAAGCTTTGGTCATTTTTATGTTTCAGATGTGGTTTAGGTTGACTACTTCAGTTGTATTATTAATAGATTAGTGGTAGATTCAAGGCGCAATGGAAATTATTTTTCAAATAATGTTCACTGCTTGTGTTAAAGTTGAAATATAAAGTTATGAGTGAATGACATATGTGAAATCATACCATTTTTTCTTTTCTCATGAATATTCATCATTATGACATTGTTTTTCTGAGACGGAAATATGATTCAGGTATTGTTATGCTTATACAGTATCGGAAATTGGGACTCATTGCCCCGAAAGAAACATATTATAGAAACATCAATATGAAGCTGTTCACCCTTTTCGAAACAAAAAAATAAACTCTTCTTTCACCTTGTGAAAGATATAGTGAGTTTCCTCTAAGGAGATGATTCTGATGTTCTTGGTATTTATCAAAATGTAATAATTCGTTTATAAGGTCCAAGTGTTTTCAACTACTTCTCAGGTATACTAATCTACTGCTTCATCGGCATATTTAGTAAAGTATAGCTTGGCTCATCATGAGTTGCTCATCATATCAAAATATTGTACGTTGTGCAAAATTTCATTTCAAATTATTGCATAAAAAGTTGAGGTAGTCATTTACAACTTTCATTTCAATATTTTGGCGAACAATGATGCTGTTGGAATTCCTCGCATTAACTAAGCAACCTGTATATCCAGACGCGATTCCTCTCCAAACTCCGCACTGAGAAATGAATCAATTTTGCAGTCGAGTTAAATAGGTCGTGATGGGATAATTTAGGAGTTCAACTATGAGTTTGAAGTTAATATACTGGTAATAGGATAAGATCTAGCAGGGGTTTTGGTTTGAGGTTAAATGGGTCTGATTTGTCTAGATTCAAATTCTCTGCATGGTAATTCAAGATATTATATTCAAGCGATCCGTTGGAATCGGTTTATTTATTTTGATTTTTAGGAAAGAAGGGGTTTTGATTTCTACTTCTCCATCTTTAAAAAAAAGTGAGAATCAGTGAAATAAAGAAAGAAAGCAATCAATTTGAAAATAAACTCTACACAAAGATGTGTAGATCATGCGAAGAAGTATCCTTCAGACACAAACTGCCTCTTGAAATAACTACTTTCATATAAATATTGAATTACACGGAAGAAAAAAATAAATTTCAAAAATTCCGACTCCCATAGTCTAATATGATATAATATGATTTGAAATCCCTGAGGAAACCAATACAATTGAATATCCAAAAGAATAGCGGAAAATAATAATTATATCAAGAAGAAACCCTGAAATGAAATTACATTGATATGAATGTTAAGCAGAACATTGGAAATTGAACAATTAGAAAAGAAATGGAAATCAAACGATTTCCAGACAAGTTACTTCACGATGTTTCGATTGTTATTATCGAGAATCGTCTATAAATAGTCATTTCTCGGAGGAATTAGTCCAGTCATCACAGGAAGGCGATTGTGGATACTAACAGTCGAAACGTCGTTAAGTAACTTTTCTTGACATCTTTTGAGTTTCTTTTTTTTTGCTCAATTTTTATTTTATTGTATCTTCAGCTCAGGGTTTTCTGCTCAATTTAATTATTTTCGGCTATTCATTTTGATTACCAATTTAATTTGTTCTTCAAAGGATTTCAAATCATTTTATACCATATTAGAGAATGGAAGTCTAAACTACTGTAATTCATGTAGTGGATTGTATATAATACCTTAATATTATTATGGATAATATTGTTATATTTCAGCCAATTCACAAGTAAACATCCGTTAGCCAGTTTTCAAGTTTTTCGGCGTTCATGCAGACAGCCGAATACAACGAGAGACTCCTATTCATAATGTATTGTTTTTTGTGTACCTACTCATATAAAACAATCCGACAGAAAAAGCATACCATTTCTATCATGAAGCAATTAATATATGAAAGTTATGTACGAAAGTATTTCATGAAGTTATAACTTTTCTTTTAGATAGATAGGTTCTTGCCTAATAAGTTGCCAAATGTTGATTCGAAAATGTTATTAGGGCTACAAATATCCTAAACGTCCCAAAGATAATTTACCCAAACTACGAATGTATAACAATGATATCGCCTACGTTAACCAGGTCAAATTATTGGGTATGTTATTCGATCCAAAGCTGAACTGGAAACAACATATCCATCACCTCAAAATGTCATGCCAAAATGGGTTGAACCTGACAGAATCATTGCTTCAAAAACTTGGGGTGTAGACACGAATAAGTTGATGACAATCTACTGATCCCTAATCAGATCAGTGTTAGACTACGGATCAATAGTATATAATTCGGCGAAGGAATCGGTTCTGAAACAACTGGATAGTGTTAACAGTAATGCTATCAGAATTGCCCTCTAGGCATTCTGCACAAGTCCAACCTAAAGCTTACAATGTGAATAAGGTGAACCTATGCTGCTTCCATTAGAGCAAACCCTGAAAACCTAGAATACCATAATGTGATTGCCCATAGATTTTCGTCAACAAATGCTAAGAAAAAAAGAGCTGACCTTCCTTTCTAAGATAGACGAAATCGGTATCTACATAATTTGAACCTCTATCAACCAAAAACCTCCGACCTGAATATCCCTAACCCCACTCCATGGACTACCCCAAAAAGTCTCATTAATATAAACCTTAACCAGTTCAAAAAGAGAGTCATTAACTGCGAAGTCATCAAATGTAATTCATACGAAATAATTCATACAAAACACAATCTACACAGACGCATCGAAATCTGAAGATGGCGTAGAAGCCTCTTTTACCAGTCTTCAATCTGGTTCATCATTCAAACTTATCGTAGAAATCTCAGTGTTCACTGGACAACTTTACGCCATATGGAAAGCACTGCAGTGCATAGAGAAGAACAATTCCGTGAACTTTTTGATTAAGTCAGATTGTTTAAGTGCCCTGGAAGCAATCAAATTATACTATTATACTCCAACCATCCCATCATTCGTCATATAAAAGAACTGATCAATGTACCCTATGGAAAAGGGGAAGTCATAAAATTTATATGAGTTCCTTCTCACGTAGGTATAATAGGAAACAACAAGGCTGACGGATTAGCTAAAGAAGCCACTATCAGTCCTTCAAACAGTATAGAAAACTATGTTGTCCATACAGATATGAAACACTACTACAAGAAAATCCTCACTGAATTATGACAAGATCAATGGAATGGATCTTGCAGTGAACTTTCCAAAGTGAAAACAAGAGTACTTCCATGGATACATCTTCCGACAAGTAGGAAAACCCAGGTCATAATAGGTTTGTTCTGGTTCTAATATCCGAAACTGTTTGGAAACTGCGCAAGACATGTCGCGTACAAGCAAAAAATCTCAAACAGTCCGAAATAGTCTCGGACACTTGGGTAAAGCAGAACGCATTTTGAGGAGACCACTGTGCCACTTATCGTATATATGAAGAGAAAGATTTAGAGGCAAGTTTAATATTGCCTCTAGGTGGATTAGATATGAACAATCATGCAGCAGACAATGTGACTCCTTGTTGTGCACTTTCGAATCGCAGTGGGTCTACCTACGGCGCGCATTATACAGCATTCTGCAGACATCCCTATATTGATACGTGTCATGAATACAAGGATTCACACCTGTCAACAATTTCATCAAAATCGCTTTTGAGATGCCTACATCCTCTTTTATGAAAAGGAGGAAACGAGTTCGCACCTTTGAGCATTTTGAAAAGTTATTTTTAAAGTGTTGAGTTTAATGTTATAATGAATTATATGTAACACATTGACATTTAGTTTTTAAGAGCAACTCTAGTACATATATTAAATTTATCTATATTAAAAAAACTTGTTTCATAGATGTAAATATTCGATTGTTAATTTCAGAAATATTTACGAGTCTTTTATTATAAAGGTTAACTGACACGATCATTATCCAGACGAGAAAATACTCTTGATCGTGTCCATTTTGTTATGTAGCGTATCTTTGTAGTCAGTTCAAATGTTGTCTAACCTCAATCATCAATTATTTAAATCAAATGAATGAAAAAAAGCATCCTAGAAAATAGCCCAAACAAATTTCCACATGAATGCACATGAGCAACGGGAACAGTTCTCAACAGTTCAGCCTCGAGAGCAAGAACGATTTGGGACGGTTCAAGATAGTTTAGAATCATTTCGCAGTCGAAACCAGAACAGAGGATTCATCAATCCGAACTTTTCCGCAATAAACCAGAACGCTCCATATCAATTGCGCATGATCCTGACGTCCTAGAACCTGAAAATCGTAGAACTAAAACAAACCTAATATCTTGCCTGTAAATACGCCACACTCGTCTCACCCATGAATACCTCGTTGCCGGCAAAACCAGCCCTATGTGTGAAGTGTGCGACTCTCCCGTAACTGTTGACCATATCTTAACAAAGTGTGTGCTATATTCCAACGAAAGACTAACTCATAGCATTCCGCCCTCAATTAACAACGTATAGGACCTAAGTGTAATATTGAAAATATTGAAAAATTTTTAGAAAATATCAACTTGTTTAACCTTATATAATAACTTCTGCAACTGATACATTTTTCAGTCCCTAATAACCCTGGAGGTTGATCCGACTTTAAATAAAATAAACTAAAAAAAGAAAAAGTTATTCTTTTTACTGTTTTCCCACTTGAGTCATCGAAACCCCCTCTCGACTCTGTATAGAATGATGTTATGTTGTTTAAAAATATCATTCAGCCCACTTTCTTTTTCCTTCTTCCTCTCTTTCCGATCTGTTCCATCGTGGTACGACTAGAATATATATTTGATTCTGAATCGTTGCTATAAAATGAGGAAGTGGAAGTTCGAACAGCAATTTCCATCGTGCAATAGCGATAAATTCCAAATCCACTTATTAAGGTATGTAAATGAGCCCGATCCCCGCATTTAAATTTCCAATTTGTTCCTGACACACAATTCAATGTTTATTGTTGAACAAGTATTTCGTTGAGGATCCTCCACAGAGATACAAGGAAGTTTTTGGAGAAGAGTTTCGGGTTGAAAATCAAATAAAATTGTCATGAATTTTTGGTCGATCAAAATATTTAACAATTTTTTCGAAATACGTTCAAAGCTCATTTTCAGTTCACACTTTTGTTCTAATTGATAATGAATCAACTGTAACATTCTTGCCAGATGCACTATGTGAGGCACACACTATATAATATGAATGAAAACTAATTGTTTCTACTTCTCCATCTTTACCTATACGAAAAAAATGTGGGAATCTTACAAAAGAATAGGAAAGCAATTGATTACAAAATGATCATGAACTCCCTTTCAAAACAACTACTTTTATATAAACATTGAATTAATCAATAAAATCTTTTTCCTATTCATTTTGTACTCCGAACATTCAGACATTCACAGGATTGATACACAATATAGTATATGAAACAGGTGAAATTTCACTTACATGGAAAACTGATATTTCGTAATAAAACACTTGTCTTATTGCCTCTACGCATTACAAGATAAACCCCTTTACACATTACAAGATGAACCTTTGAATTGGTTCATTCATAAAATCAGGACTTTATGGTATTTTTTCGATTCCTCAGTAGGGCAACATGATTGTTTTCAATAATACTTCGACTGTTGAAAATTGAAAATCGGGAAATATGAAAAAACTTAAAATTGTAATTACAATTCCTGAATCGGTCATATGTAACAAAAAAATTCGTAGTACTGTTTAATGTTGCGTTTTGATTCGTCAAGAAATGAACTGATATAATCTTTAAACTATCAGAGATACGATGATAGACATTGAGGGTGGAAGACAAATCAATCTTTGAAATTAGTTGAAGAGGAAGTTTGTATCCTAATAGCACAACTTAATCCCATGGACGTTATTGCGACGTCCTCTCCGGACATTCAGTACTTTCCTAGGATGTACAGTTTTGGTGCGATGGACATTATTGGGACGTACAAATATCCTAATGTTGAACATTATCTGAAAGTCCGTCATGGACATCATCTGTACGTCTTTCATGGACATATGTTGGATTAGAATGGTCCATATTAGGACTACATTTTTAGTTCAGTTGACATTCAATGGACGTCCGTGCATTGGACTTTTCGGCTTTTCTATGTTTGTATTTATATGCCGATTCATATTTTAAAGTAACTTTGGTGAGTCCTTTTTTGATATTTTATTACTGTATAATGTTTGCATCATACTCTTTGTAGATATTCTTGATAAAGGAAAAAATACATTTCCGAAAGCTTGAATAGCAGAAAATAGTTTTTCTATAGCCCACAGAGATTTGACTGAAATACCCATGGTTGGTAGCAGGATGGTTGGTGCATCTGTTTTGATTGTCTAAGTGAAGTAGGTAAGTATAGATTATACTGAGTCCTTCTATGTCTCTTCTAAAATTCATACTGAGAGGATTTTTGAAAATGTTTGTCATTTCTAGGAACATTCTTTTGTGTACGTTGTTGGATTGGTCTAATATTTTGACATTGTCATATGCAATTTTGTGGTCATGGTTGATGGAATGTTGGGCTAAAGTGCAACTATTTTTGTTGTTTTTTATATCACTTTTGTGGGCTGTGATTCTATCTTTGAGGAGTCTGCCAGCTTGGCCTATGTATATTTGGTTGCATTCTGCACAAGGAATTCCATAAACTATGCCTGAGTTGTGTAGAGTTGGAGTTGTATCTTTCAATTTAGAAAAAATGTTTTTTACTATCACTGTATTTTTTAATGAAATTGTAATGTTTTGGAAAGGTTTGAAAATTTTTTTAATTTTTTTTAATTTTATAAGATAATCCTTCGATGTGAGGAATGGAAAAATACTTGAAAGTCACAGCATTGTATATGGGAAGGGGAGCATCAACTCCCTATAATTAGTCTCTGTCATCGAGAACGCTTTAAAAACGTCCTTTGACGGACCTCATTTGCACATGGAACATAAATTGGACAAAAAATGGACTTCGTGGCGTACGTCCTATCAACGTCCAATATTTGACATCCACGGGACGTACATAGATAGTCCACGGACATCTTGACTAGAAATGAACCTAAATGGGACGTCCCGAGGATGTTGTGTGCTATTAGGGTAGCTATTGATGATGTCGTTGTTTAATTTGGATGAGAAAAGTTTTTGTCGATCAAACAGATCATACACTTGGTGTCTTCATAAGGGAAGTTTTCTATCTGCTCAGGCTTATCTCTTATGAATAGTTGACCTTCACAATAATTCGTGGTTAAATCTGGTATCATGAACAAGATCTATGACATATTGAAATAGCGGACTGCTTCATTTCAATGAAGGGGTAATCTACGACACAAGCACTTTTGGCATTATGGTTGCCACTTCCGAAAATAGTTGAAATAAATGTCACATATGAAGAATTTTGATAAATGTCATGAATGGAGAATTTTATATATCTGCTATACCGGAAAAATGACGCCACACCTTTAGCTGAGTGAGTTGTAAGAATATCTTCAGGTGAAATTTTCAATATTATCAATTTTCCACATCTATGAAATCTCAATATGATTGGAACCTGGTTCCATACGATTTGTTTCACATTGTCTCCTCAAGTATCTACATACGAGTACTTGTGAGTGTACTCGATGTATCGCTTGAGCTAGTGGCGAGGCAAGAAAATTTAACCTCTTATAGTGCAAGAAGAAGGGTTTATTAAATAAAAAAACACTACAAATTAAACGAGTGTTTATTCATCGAGAACACTCACCAAAATTTTCACTTGTGTACTTTTTTGGAACACTAAATAACGAAATCAAAAGTAATAAAAAAACATTACGTCTAGGTCGCCGTATCAAACCCTTAGTCAAAGTTACAGACACAGCGGCTATTTACCCGCTTTACTTTAATTGAAGAAACAAACATTTTATTTTCCTTTTGGCTGAATCAGATTCCCATTTTCTCCCTTATTATCTATCTCTCTCAGTGCCTAAGTCTGACATGATTGATAAAATATGAACAATGCACCAATATTGTATCCTTAGCGAATAATAAAAATTCGAAGTCATGTCCACAATTTATTATCACCCTCAGATGTTGGAACGGTAAAACCATCAATCAGTACATGTTCCGAACATATATAGGTCCATCATCAGCTAATATTCAAAATTTTACAATAAAAGAAGAACAACGTAACAATAGTTGATACAATGCAGTATAAAATACTTACAAGAAGAAGAAAATATTTTTTTTATAACGGAGAAAAGAAAATAACACTCATTACTACTGAAAGAAATAGTCACATCATATTCTCATCATATTTCTCAGTAATTGAACTATGAGCGGTTTGAAGCCTCTCATCAACATCAAAATCATCATACATGAAAACGACTCGTAAAGAAAATATCCGAAATAAATTGAATGACAAAGGGAAATCAACTGTCAAAATTATATCAAAAAATAAAATCGAGATGATATGAAACAATTACTAGAAATCCACAAACATGTTATCTTGATTTTATTTCTTGATATAATTTTTGACAGTTGATTCCCCTTTCCCATTCAATTCATTTCGGATATTTATAAGTCGTTTTCATGTACCGGTTGATGATTTTGAAAAATGAATATATTCACGAATTTTTCATTATTATGCTTTTGTGCGCCGAAGAGTGAACTATTTTCCGGTTGATAATATATGTATTAATTATGAAAAAAAATTATGACTTGTACTTTTGGACTTTTTTTTCAAATTTATTTTCGTCTTAGAGGCCTTCAGTCCTCTTAGGTCTTAGGTCCTTTTAACCGCGAGGCCGTAGGCAGTGGCCCACGCCGCCAATGCTCTACTGAAACACAAGCACACTGTTTGAATCTGACAAATCCTATTCACCATCAAAGAGAACATTATTCGATCCTGTTTCTTCAAACTGCTATTAAAATTTCCTGAGAATTTGTTGCGTTGGAAATGTTTTACCATTTATAATCCAACTTGAATAGAAAACATCAAAGAAACAAACTCCGCCATGAGAGTTCTTTCGACAAATCCATCGAAAGCGGATCAGATGTTTGTTGTTGTTCAAACGGAGAATTTTAGAAACTGGTGGGAATATTTAGGCACCGACACATGCGTTGTACCGAATGCGAGACAGGTAATTTTAGTGTATTGTGTAGTATGGAACATTATTCTCAATAATGTTATATTATACAGGACTCCCTTATGAAAACTTTCCACCTTGAAAATATACAAAACAGAAAAAATAATAGAAATTCCTTAGACATCTAAGTTTGTTTTATTTTGCAGCAAGCAGTGACATATTTTATACTCTTTTACTTTACTGAAGTTATTGATTTTTATTCCATCTAGACCTACATCTATTGACTAGACATAGTTATACACTTTTACTTGTAGAATACATTTTTCTTCCAACTTCACTAGCTGAATAATTTCAAAAAACTGTGGAATATATTAATTCTATTCATTTCAGGTATATTCTGTTAACTGAAATATTAATTTTCATTTCATTGGACCTCATATCTATCGATACCTATTAATAATGTTAACGCCTCTTTACTCGTATATGATTTTGCCAACCTCAGCGAATGAAAACTATTGAAAAACTAGACGTGGTGATTTAACACAAAAGGCTTTTTCTTTAGATCTTGGTTATGTCCCACGTGGTTGGGAAATAAAGAAAAAGCCTTTTGTGTTTAATCACCACGTATGACTTCGTTATTATTCAATTGATTCAATCTTAGTTCATTTTAATAATTTTCATAATGAAAGTACTACTTTGTCAAAAACACTGGGTGTGTCTCATATTCTTATTCTTTGTAGTTGTTATTTGTTTTACTGAAGATGGGTGACTCGCTCCTCTCGAAACATGTCTGATTGCCATTAATTTCTGACTTACAAATATATACAGTGCATTTCTTTAATGCACCCCCTTTCTATTTCTTGAACGAGTCAATTAAAAAAATTGAAATTTGAGATAATGAAATTAATGCACGAATACTTCATTTTGAGGTGAAATTGACAGATGAAACTTTCAAGATGACGACGGGGCGCCATCTAGGAAAAAAAATTAAAAGGAAAGGGGGTCTTGTGACACATCATTTTGAAGCTTCTGACAAACACTTTACCACTCCAGAATATGAAATCAATATCTTCATCTGCTACAAAAAGGCGGAACATTTAATAATTTCCTGAAGACAAACACATTAATATCGATATTTCTAGAAATATTCCTTTTTATCTGCCATATGGCAATTCCAACAACCCGATAAGATTTGTTAAGTAATTTTTTGTTTAAAAAAACGACAAAAAATGTCAGTACGACAATGAACATCATTGTTCAGTTAGAATATTCTCATTCAGTTTTCGATTTTACTAGTAGCAAGGAAGAACAGCAAGTACAAGTAATTGAACAGTCTACTTATTCCGTCGCCAATGTTTGTGAGGTGTCTCCTTCTACTGTGTGGAGACTTTTCAAGAGGAATAGGTGTATCAGCCATATGAAATTAAAATGGTACACCAATTAACTGAAGATAACCCTGGTCGAAGAACAGAATTCTGCGAAATCATGACCTATCTCCACATATTTGTTTTAGTGACGAATGTACATTTTTTTTAAACGGCAATGTTCACAGACAAAATTGCCGTTATTGGAGTGCCACCAACCCTCACGTTTTCCGGGAAACACATACCCAATGTCCAGAAAAAATTAATGTTCGGGTAGAAATATTGGCAAAAGAGGCATGTTGTAGGACCTCTATTTATTGATCAAAATTCAACAGGGGAACTGTATTTGAATATGCTGGAAACTACTGTTGACCCTCTCATCGCTGTAGTCGTCGAAGCGAATCCTAATGAATTCGATATAGATATTGTATTCCAACAAGATGGAGCACCACTACATTACTACAAAATGGCCAGCCTGCTCGCCAGATTTGACACCTTTTTTATGGGGCTATTTGAAACAAAAGGTGTACGAAACTGGACGTGCTTCAGTATTGAATACACGACAGAGAATAATGAATATTTGTAGATATATTGACCTTACTGTGTTCGAAAATGTTCGGCGTGAAATATCGGATTTGCTGTTCATATTTCAAGAAGTTCAAAGCAACCATTTCGAACATCTTCTGAACTGACCTCAAGCTTATTACCTCATATTATGTAGTTAAATGTCAATGTATTCAGGCAAATATTAAAAGTTCCGCCCATTAGTAGTGGTTGAAGATATTGACATCATGTTCTAGGGTTGTGAAGCATTTGTCAGAAGCTTCAAGACCCCTCTTTCCATTTAATATTTTTCCCTGATGGTGCCCATTCGCCATCTTGAAAGTTTCATCTGTCAATTTCACTTCAAAATAAAGTATTCAAACATTGATTTCATTGATATATTCATGAGATAATCATGTATAGGTACGGATTTGAATAGCTCTGTGTATTCACTTCTCGTCGATACTGATGTATATTTCTGTGGAGCTGATGGTTATTTTTGATACCGCCTTCGCCATAATATTAAATTTAATTTTATTGTCGTGACGACATCGTCTAAGTAGCTATTTATTTTCCTGCTATTACAATCCGTCAAATGCCAATGGTGAACTTTCTCGACCCGCCATGCAAGGATGCTTGCTAATTCTCAAGTTTTCATTATTTCGCAATGAATTTGATATTTGAATTTTTTAGAATACTGTCTATGCATGAATACTTCATTTTGACTTGAAATTGAGATCCTACAAAATGGCCTATGCATGAATACTTCATTTTGAAGTGAAATTGAGGTCCTACAAAATGGACAGCCCGCTCGCCAGATTCAACACCTTTGGACTTTTTTATGGGACTATTTGGAGCAAAAGGTGTACGAAACTGAACCTGCTTCAATATTCAATATACGGCAGAAAATAATGAATATTAGTAGTGACATTGACGTTACTGTGTTCGAAAATGTTCGGCGTGAAATATCGGATTTGCTGTTCATATGTCAAGAAGTTCAAAGCAACCATTTTGAGCAGCTTCTGAACTGACCTCAAGCTTATTATCTCGTATTATGTAGTTAAATGTTGTTAAAAGTTCCGCTATTTTGTGGTGGTTGAAGATATTGACATTATGTTCTAGGGTTGTGAAGCATTTGTCAGAAGCTTCTGAAAGATGTGTCACAAGACCCCACTTTCCATTAAATTTTTTTTTCCAGGTGGTGCCCAGTCGCCATCTTGATGAAGAAATGCACTGTATGTCTGAATTTCATGGAGACGATATTATTCTGATTCTGATTCTGACAAAATATGGACTTGAACTCCCATAAGTATCGACCATAATTAGACTTCAAGATATAAATAAAATTTTGCTGGTCGAAAAATGCAGGTCCGTATTCAGAATTTCGAATTCAAAAGACCGAATTTGGAATCTTACGGTTACGGATTTGAATAGCTTTGTGTATTCACTTCTCTTCGATACTGATGTTTATTTCTGAGGAGCTTTTGGTTATTTTTGATAGTGCCTTTGCCATACTATAAAATTTAATTTAATTGTCGTGACGACATCGTCTAAGCCTTTGCTGATTCGATGGAACATCAGTTTCAGCTTAACGTTGACGACGACGACGGCATCGATCGCGATATGCTGTTGGAAGACCGGGTTCACCGACTCCTCAGGGAAGATGACGATGACGACATCCGTCCAGCTTCTGTGGAAGAGCTGAAGGGATATATTANGGAATAGCAGAGCATGTTTGGACTAATGGGTAAAGTACCTCGGCCTTCTAATAGACCGTAGGCTCACTTGGAACCCGCACATAACGTGCGTCAAATCAAAGATCGAGGGTCGGATAGCACGTCTGTACCCTCTGATAAACAAAAAATAAAAAATGAGTCTAAAAAACAAAATTACCATCTATAATACGATGTTCAAGCCTGTCATCATGTATGTTTCAGGCGTCTGGAGACAAGCGGCTCCGTACAACATTTCCATTCTGTTGCACAACAAGCTAATAAGGATGATTGTGAATGCTCCTTGGTTCGTGCGGAATGAAGCCATCCGCAGGTATTTGAAGCTGCCTTCCATTCGGCAGTCCATCCAGTCGAGAAATCAGAGAGTTTTCGATGGTGCAGAAACTCATGAAAACCCATTAGTCAGGGAAGCTATGGATTATACTGTAGACGACCCCTCCCGATATAGAAGGCCCCGACACTCTGTCGTATGAGGCCCCTATATCTTCCGTTGAAAGATGAACAATGTTTTCATCCAATTCACCCCAGCCAGGCAGGGGTACACCGTGAAGGGCGGTATGATGTCTGAGGACATTCATGCCGCCATACCATTAACACCCACATCAGTCATGACCCGTTTGTCCTTCTGACAAACATTAGTTCAAAGGGTAAGGGAGCCAGGCTCCAACCTGACTAAATTCAAGATGACTTCCACATCGTCTAAGTAGCTATTTATTTTCCTGCTATAACAATTCGTCAAATGCCAATGGTGAACTTTCTCGACTCGCCGTGCAAGGATGCTTGCTAATTCTCAAGTTTTCATTATTTCGCAATGAATTTGATACTTGAATTTTTTACAATACTGTCTATAAGTATACATATTCTTAAAAGAATCTGCTTGCCAATTCTCAAGTTTTCATTATTTCGCAATGAATTTGATATTTGAATGTTTTTTAATAACAGAGTTCGATTAAAATTTGTGAGCCAATTTTTTGGTTCCTTCTTGAATTTGGACTCATTTTGTTTACTGATGAGTTGTATTTTTTCCGGTACTACAGCTCCAGATCTTTGGGCCAATTTAATTACAGTGTCTTTGACCTACCAATTTTTGGCATATTGGAGCTACAAATGTATTTTCTTTTCTACGGGTATTATACATGTGTTCCACTGGTTTCATTTTTATTTTGTTCTCAACGACTTTCAGAATAATCTTTTGGCGGTATAGCTGCTGTGTATCTAAGATATTACTTTTTTTGAATAAGAGGTCACTGGGGAATGTTCTACCTGTCCCTAACAAAATTTTTAGAATTTTTTTCTGTAAAGAATCCAGACATCTGGTCTTTGCTGTGTCGTTAGAAAAACTGAGGATGTTTCCTGCGGAATGTTTTTTAATAAACTATTTATACAGATAATGAATAGTATTGGTCCTAGTTGTAGGATAAAAGGTTTGATTTTGTTTGGTAAACGTGTGTTTGCTCTGAAAATGAGGTCGATGTCTGAGTGAGTGATTGGATACTGGAAAACTTCTCCGCTACTTCTAACAATAGTTAGTAAATTTTCGTATATTTCTGTGGAGCTGATGGTTATTTTTGATACCGCCTTCGCCATAATATTAAATTTAATTTTATTGTCGTGACGACATCGTCTAAGTAGCTATACTGTCTATAAGTATACATATTCTTAAGAGAATCTGCTTGCCAATTCTCAAGTTTTCATTATTTCGTTCGAAATGTGATCACTGCAGAACTGAACGGTTATCATGACCTCTTTATGTTGTTTCTTCATATCTCACATTTCGGATTGTATGTTTTGAAGTATTTTCAACGTGAGTGAAGGATTGTCTGCTCCTGATTCCTCCTGTTCTTCTTCATCTGGAATTACTATAGACGAGTTGCCAGGATTAGCTGACTATCGGCAGTAAGGATAGGTCCATAGCGCGCTTGGCAAGCGGAAAGTATTGAGCATTTGCTTAGTTTGTACAACACATTTTCCTTGGTCATGATGTAGACAACTGCCGCCACACATTAACCTGGACGTTTTAGTTGTTATTGGTGAGGTACAGGTGTTACAGATCATGGTTTGGTTCGCCGACTAACGGTTAGTCCACGAAGATAAGTTTTTATCACTTAAAACATGGCTCACTAGAAAATACCCTCATTCTTAATAACCCCCTTTCCCAGAAACATATTGTGTTTTGGGTCAGATATGTTGATGACGTACTGGTTGGTTTTGATGGTTCAAACAGACAAATTAATCAATTTTTGAACTTTCTCAATAGTCTGCTTAACAAAATTAAGTTTACAGTAGAAATTGAACAAGGAGCTTAACTTCTTAGATTTGAATATTTCAAGAGTCAGTAATGGTTTTCAATTCAATATCTACCGGAAAAACACGTTCAGAGACTGTACAATTTCCTTTGATTCTTTCAATCCACTCTCACATAAGTTATCCGCGTTTATGTCAATGATATACAGAGCTTTCGCAATCCCTTTACCGGAAAAGAATTTCCAAGATGAACTAAAAATAATAAAGCAAATTACAGTAAATTATCAGGTACCGATTTCTCTAATAGAAAAAATAATATCACGTAAAACTCGCAAAACACTGCTAAGAACACAATATAGTCAAGTATAATAGCATCAATTACTGAGGTAAATTTTCAGAAAATTGTCAAAATTATTTCTCTAAATACAAAATATCAACAGCTTTCATAAGTAATAATAATTTAGGTAGAACCCTGTTTAATGCAAAATCCAAACGGGATAGAATGAAAAATCTGGTATATATCGAAAATAGTGTGGCAAATGCTCTGCAGTATATACCGGCCAAACCGGAAAAAAATTTGACATAAGGCTGCGTGAACACGTCTGTTTGGACAAAAAAACTACAATGTACGACATCTTCAAAAATCAGAACACAAGATAAATAAAGATAACCTCAAAATCCTACACATATGTAATAAAGGAAAGAAAATTAATTTGTTGAAAGCCATGGAAATTAACAACTAAATCAAAAACCAGAAATATATACCCCTAAATGATTAACTCGATTTATGTCTCCTCTCTTGAATTTATAAGTTTAACAACTCCTAGAATTTTCAGTGGTGAATTTTAAAGTTGGCATCCTGGTTCGCTCAACTAGCTGCCTATCAAATACCTGTCTTCACTGCTGATAAAACAGAGTTTTCAAACTTCATATCTCAGTTTTATACTTGATAATGGGGTCAAACCCGAAACCGGTCCTATAAATAAAATCAACCAGTGGTAATTAGACAAAAGTGTTTTCATTCATTTCATTCATTCATTTCATTCCTGAATAGGATAGAAAATAGGCAACAATATGTTACAATTAGTAACCACAGTACGAGTACTTATAATAAATGTAATTCAAGTTTGTTAAATATTTCAATGGGTGTTCCGCAAGGATCGGTATAAGGGCCTATATTGTTCCTTTTATATACAAATGATTTGGAATCGCATATTAGGAATACTTCTTTAACGATGTATGCCGACGACACGTCTTTAACAGTATTTGACATGGATGAAAACTCACTTTTTGACAAATGTAAATATACTTTGCAATCTGTTATGAACTGGTGCGGAGCTAATTCTCTCTATCTCAATGTTAACAAAACACAATTGGTTAGATTTCACAATCGACAAAAACATTTCGTGCCTATTCAATTTCAAATTAGGAACAAGTCAATTCTGGGAAAAGAAGAGACAAATTTTTTGGGAACTACCATTGATGCATGTTCGACATGGAAACAATACTGTTCGAATTTAATGGGTAAAATTAACTCATTAGGTTATCTTTTTAGAAACCTAACAGATATCAAGGCAGATCAGCAACTTTTGGCACTATACCACGCTCAAGTAGCTTTCAGACTGAGACATTGCATATGTATGTGGGGTAACTCGACTTCGATATCAAATGTATTCGTTGCGTAGAAGTATATTTTGAGAATAATGGTCAAAGCCTCAAAAAGGGCCTCTTGCAGAAGTTTATTTAGACAATTTAACATTTTAACTCTTGTCAGCATGTATATATCCGAATTGTCAATATTTATCTTTAAAAACGAACATAAATTCATCACCAATGAAATTATACATAGTAGGAATAGTTGTCAAAAATATAACTTCTACATACAGTATTATAAATATAAGGTTACTTCTTATTCACCTTATGTGATGGGCCCAAATATCTTTAATAAGTTACCAAAAGATATTAAAAAGCTCAATAAAATTAATGAATTTACCCGAAATCTGAAAAAGTATTTAATTGATAGTTGTTTATATAACCTAGACGAATTTTTTATATCATGAGATAGTTTTCTTTTGTATTGTATTTTATATTATGTGTTGATTTTAGCGTGTTTTTATATTGATACGGACACTGCGTTTTCATGTGTTCTTCATTGCTGGACAACTTCTATACATACTTATATGTCAAACGGATAATCAATAAATAAATAAATAAAAGTTTTTATGTCTCTGTATTGTCGAGTTTCAATTTCTGGAATATTAATTTTCAATTATGATTGAATGCAGTGGAGTATCAGATGACAGGTGAATACTTTACTTGATTCTGCAAACGTGAAATAACAAGTCCCTGGCAAAAAACAAAAATCATTGGCCAAGGTTCACCACATAAAAAGACAATCGCCGAGAGAGCTCAAGGACATACCAACAAGTGCATATCAGAACTTCTTCGAGAATTGTAGGAAACGCTGTGTATTGTACCTGAGGGGGACTACTTTTAAGGGAACAAAATAAAAATCGATGAATGAATATCAATTTTTTTAGAAAAATTAAAATTCACCTCTTTATTTGAACAGACAGCGTATAAAAATATTCAATCCTCGTCTGCATGTGTTCTATTAAAATCTATTCAGTCTCTCAAACCAGCCTTGTAGTCCAAATTCGTATTCAATCTATGGCTGAATTCGCTTAACCCAGTTTTATTCCATTTCAAATCCACTACAAAATTTCAGGCGACGTGTAATTGAATGCCGATGAATTTGGAGACGAGAACGTCCAGAGAGCTTTTCCCAAATCGAACAATCGACTGAGCAGATGAAACTCTCATTTCCTTTCCGAAAACACCCCCGAAATCATCTCGCAACAATACGCATTGACGGTATAGTCGATTGAAAAAACCAGTTGCTGGCCTGGTTCAATTTCATGGAATACCTGACCTCCAATACTGAAAATTTTGATCAAGGTGTCGTTCGAATCGGAATACTTTCAAAAATTTCAGTGAAATTCTGAAGAAGAGTCGGGAATATTTGCAAAAGGTAAAAAATTGTTTGTTTTTTTGGAACTATTTCAAAACCTCAGTTCTAAAAAAAATCCTTCAAAAAAAGTAACATTTCTAAAACAGTCCGACCTTCTGGAACCGTACCACAATTTCAATTTTGAAGTGAAGGATGAGCTACATAATTATGTCCAACAAAAAGTCCAGTGATACAATAGACTAATTTCTATGAAGGTTTGTTGGGTGATACAATCAAATATGTATCGTAGTCAGCGCTACTTTGAATACCCAGCTTAGTTAGTAGAGAACGGTGTGCGTTCTTTGGACAACTTTGCTAGTTTCTGATTCTTTATGTATCAAGCAAATAACAATTTTTCAATACAAATAATGAAATAAATTATAAAACAACAACAAAAATTAATTGGCGCTCCGGTTCTGCCATCAGGAGAGCAAGAAAACCATAGATTCATAACAATGTATACATATATTTACAAAAATTGACCCTGTTATTTGTGATAGCGTTCACCTGTTTACTGCTTCGTGTCTCCTACCAGAGATACAGTTAATGAAGATTGTTGTTCCCAAGTCGAGTTTAGTTGATCGGTGTGGGACTAAACACTTCCTTGAGAGGCAGGGTTGCTCATATGAGATGGGTCATAAATCAAGATTTTTGGAATATAAATGTTTTGGACTTCACTGAATATTAATCATTATGATAAAGTTGTTACAGGTGATGGAAATACATGTTTCACATACGTGTTCACTCAAAGATACACAGAATAATATATACAAAAATAACTCTTAATTATACAATATTCTTATTTTGATGCATCAATTGTCCAAAAAAATGTAACTATGAAATCAGGACTCAATATGTTTTAGCAACAAAATAATCTCATACAAAAAAATTGAACCTTGAAATCACCACTGAATCATATAACTCTACTAAATCCATTCAATAGTTTTCAAACAAATTTTATGAATTGCACATTTATTCAACTAAGAGACAGGCTCATTCCTCGAATCTGAATTCAACAGGACAGTAGAGCTTCTTCAACGATGATGTAAGATATTTGTTTGAAGGTGGTTGACATAGTAATACAAAGGAAGGTCTCGAATAGGAACTAGGCATCATCAAAAATGACCTTCAACGGAATGGTTACTCCAGAGTGATGGTAGAACAGGCTTTAGCTAGAAGACAGCAACCACACAACCAGTACTTGTACTTCTCGACATCAGAGGATCATCGGAGAGGATAAGAAGGACTGGGTCCAAGTATAACATCAGGACCTGCTTCAGATCTGGGAACACTATCCGTAGCAGCCTCATAAAAAAACCAGTCCACCAAACGCGGACTGCGATTCCAAGAATTGCATTTACCGGATATCCTGCGAGTGCGGGGAGTCATATATCGGTAGAAGTGAGAGGCCATTGAAAGTTCGCATTGCTGAGCACAAAAAACACACACAGCGAGAAGAAACCAACAAATCCGGAATAGCAGAGCATGTTTGGACTAATCAACATAACATCAAGTGGGCTCAAGCTGAAATCATCCATAAAGAGGAACACTGGTTTAGGAGAAAATTCAAAGAAGCCTCGTATATGTTGTCCAACAACGCATTTAGTCAAGCTAGCGTAGAGATACGTGATATATGGAAACCTCTAATCAAGCTCGTTGGATGGAGATGAAAAACCAATGTGTTCGAGGTGCAAGCAAAGGAGAGCAAGCAAAAGGAGAAATGTTTCCCCGTATTTTAGTAATTCATTTGAAAAGATTCTCTCCAACGGAAAGATTCAGAGGCAAATTGAATGTTTCCATTGACTTTTCTTCAGATGGATTAGATATGAGTAGTTATGCAGCAAAAAATGTGGCTCCTTGTCGTTATAATCTATATGCTCTTTCAAATTACACAGCATATTGCAGACACCCATATAGTGGCACGTGGCATGAATACAACGATTCACACGTGTTCCCAATTTCGCCATAATCACTTATGAGCAATGAGGCATATGTCCTCTTTTATGGACAGGAGGGATCGAAGCAGCACCTTGGATGTGATTTTTTTTTCTTCTTCCCTTTTTTTATAATCTTAGTTCTTTGAATTGATTTGTATTTCATGATTGTTCCAAATTCCATTATTTATTGTTCAAAATTGAAAATAAAAACCATTTATATTTTATTAGACAATGGAAGTCCGAACTGATGAAATACAGATGATGTAAGATATATGGATTATGACTTCGGTATTTCTTTGTTGATCAATTTGACATGCTGTGATCAGTAATCTGATGAAAACCTTAAGACTTCTCGTCAAACTCGGCAGTAATTTCTCACATTTATTCCATAGAACTATCACACCTGGAACCAGGGACACATTTCGTCGGCAGAAAATCTCAGGACAATAATCTTCGCATCCGATAAAACCCCAATTCATCAACGAATTAAATATTGATCGTTTTGGTTCGAATCAACAGTGATCACTAGGGAATATTAAGATTTTCTAGAGTCACATCGATAACTTTTCACATAAAAAAAACAACCATAAGATATTCCGCTCTTCCACCTTCTCATCTCTACCAAAGAGAATTCTCCTCTTCCCCATCTTCACGTTACCTGTCAACCAAAGATGGCATATGTTAAGAGGAACAGCTGCCAATAATACTGGTTACACGTAATACGGAAATTAGTTTTGAACAACACTTCATAGTTGTCACATTTTATCATATCATATCTAGAATGAAATGACAGTAACGAATATATCGTTACGAATTATTTCAAATAATTGATTATTTTCTTTCCAACATTTTGTATTTGATTTGATTTTTCTTCAGGAATCCGCATCAATGAATGTTATCAAAGAAACTTTCCACAAACTGCATAACTATTGTCGATTTTTAATGTTGTGAGAGGTAATATTACAACTATAATAAAATTACCGACCGGAAAGCAGTTTCTCCATCATTTCCATTATTTGTCACGGTCTTTTGAGTGTATAATCTTCCACAATCTGAAGAATGAACAAAGCTGAATCAATAGAGAATTTGCTGAAGTGTAATAAATGGCCCACTTGAAACTTTCCTTGACAAATTTCTACGCAATATAAACCACTGAAGAGTGTATTTGGTCAGTAACGCGGCGTATTCATAAATTTTGAGTAATCAATGGGAAAAATGGAATTTTCAGATTGCTGACGTTGCGTTTTCAAAACCCAAACTAATTCACCCATGAAGAATTCCTCAATTGCAAACAGTTTCATTTGGCAATGCAACAAGTTACAGTTACATTTTCACAAAGCTATTTGAAATACATGACTTCATGGAGTGATGATTGTTTTACTTAATTTTATTGTGTGATCACCAGTTGATTTGAGTTTATTTCAAAATATGCTCCGCTATTACCAATCCTGTTTCTCTTCATATATTTAAGATGTTCATTTTTTCTTACATTTTTATAACATGGGTTTTTAAACCGTATTTTCGGGATTTCTTCGTCTCAAACGAGATCTTATTGCAGTTCTGAAAGTTGTTCTTACATCATATCTGTAACCTATTCGTCTAAATTCTCCAGATTTTTTAAGGACGAAACATAAGCACTACAGGAAAATCTCTCATGCATTCTAAGAGCGGTGCCTCTGCGAAAGTAGCGATTCCACATAAACGAAGTTCTCCAATTGGAAGTGTTCTTGAACAGTGAAGTTGGAGGTGTACTGAGTTGAACCTCAGACTATCAAGGTTGCAAATGATGATCGCATCTTCAAAATGAAATTTCAATAAAAAAATTTTCAACTACAATTTGGTCAGTAGATAGATAGATATCCTTTATTAGTTCTTTATAATAAAAAACCTTTTCAGGTGTAGAACATGTCAATTATAGTAAACATTACAGAAATCGTAAAAAATCATGAGGCAATATCATGAATATTGGTTAAAAATATAAATGGCCACAGATGTATGGATTACAAGGTTATCACAGTCAATATACTTAATGTAATATTGTTATATTAGTTACAGAACACGAACATATACATCTATATGTAGGGTTCAAAAGAGACTAAACTACATCACAATGCAGAATGATACGACATGAAATACTCAACGCGAACAACATCAGTTTAAATTATCATTGAAGAATTTTTCCAGCGAATAATAAGTTTTGGAGAGAAGCAGAGTTTTCAATTTATTCTTCATGATCATAGAAGACAAAGTTCTGAGACATTCCGGTACCTTGTTATAAATATGTTATATGATTGAAAAAGGTATATTTTTTTGAAGATAGGTCAAATGTGTCTTTATATTCAAAAGGTTATTTTTGTTTCGTGTGTTGTGGGTATGGTTTCTATCATGAGTCGAAAAAGAGATATAATTTCTTTGACAAATACCACAGATTCATAAATATAGAGACCTGTTGTGTGACATGTGACATGAGAGTGTTAATATTTTTTTTATCTACGAATATTTTTTTACAGCTTTCTCTCTGAGAAAGGTTGAATATTTTTCTGAGACATCGTTTTTGCAATACGAATATTTTTTGTGTATGTGCAGACATTCCCCAGAACATAATGCCATATCTGATGTGACTCTGAATATAAGCATTATATGCTAACATCGCAGCCTCAGTGGATATATTTTGTGTAATTATTTTCAGGGCATAGTAGTACCTTGACATTTCTGTTGCCACTTTATCTATGTGGCTCTTTCAGTTCAGCTTTGAGTCAATTATAATTGCAAGAAAGGAAAGTTGGGTTTACAGCTTTCTCTCTGAGAAAGGTTGAATATTTTTCTGAGACATCGTTTTTGCAATACGAATATTTTTTGTGTATGTGCAGACATTCCCCAGAATATAATATAATGCCATATCTGATGTGACTCTGAATATAACCATTATATGCTAATATCGCAGCCTCAGTGGATATATTTTGTGTAATTATTTTCAGGGCATAGAAGTACCTTGACATTTCTGTTGCCACTTTATCTATGTGGCTCTTTCAGTTCAGCTTTGAGTCAATTATAATTCCAAGAAAGGAAAGTTGGGTCACTGGTTCTAAAATAGTTACACCATCACTAAAAGTATTATTTGTGCCGTTTTGGGTAAAATATATGATTTGTGTCTTATTTTTGTTCAGTTTGAGATTGTGTGATGTAAAGTACTCCTCCAGAATCTTTAGCTTGAAAAAGATATTTGCCTGTAGGTAGTTGTGATCGGTTGAACTGAAAACCACAGAACAGTCATTGGCATACTGAACCATGTATGCATCAACAACTTCAGGCACATTGTTAGTGTAAACAATGTATAGTAGTGAGCCCAACACTGAACCCTAGGGTACACCTCTTATAATATATAGCATTTCTGATTTTATTAGATTTCCATCAGTATCTCTTTCAGTAACACATTGCTGTCTATTTTTCAAATAGGACGTAATTAGTTCAAGTGGCAGCCCTCTGATACCGTAGAACGACAGTTTTGTGATCAGTAATCTATGGTCAACACTGTCAAAAGCCTTGGACAAGTCCAGATTGACAGCAGTTGTAGCTGTATATGTACTTATATAAATTGACGAGGAATAGGGAATCAAACAAAATAAATGCAGATAAATGAATATATAATTGATCAATAAATATATGAGAATTTGCAACGAGGTTTGCTACTCACTTAAATATGGCATAAACATCACTGAATTAGTAAACAAGTAGCAGGAAACTAAATACATATGAATTACTGAGATTGGTTTCTAGTGAAGCCAACAATTGAGAATACATAATATGAACATCAAAATTTCATAATAGTTATAACTCAATACTCAATACAATGAAGCCAAATTTTCCGGATAAGGTTGAATCGATTGAATTTAACGTCAACTCATCTGAATCTGATCCTTCTTAATCTTTTTTCTTCTTTTAGGCCTGAAACGAGAACATCGTTTCTGCAAATCTACCGCAAAAAACTAAAAATTGTAATTTCTTGAATTATTTACCTTAGATTCTTTTCAGGCCTTCAAAGTTAAATAGGTACACGATGTGTGATTTATTTTATCGAACAGCACCGACCCTTTTCTCTGCTAGATGTTCGTTCGCTGAATCCTCGCAAAGTTGCTTCAATTGTCCTCTGTCCACCTTCACGCCATTGCAGTTGAACTATCGAAATGTATATATAGGTTGTCCCAGTCTCTCAATAATGAACCGTTTCAGTATGCATACATGAGAACGATACTCCAAAGAAGGTCCGATCTGAGCTTTATAAAGCATCAAAAGTTGCTGTGGTGTGTACAGTTTTCTGGTTCGGAACAGTGTTCCAAGCTTTTGAGAAGCAGCCTTTGCAATTTAGGCGATATGATTGTGCCAAGACATATTGGTGTCCATTTCAACCCCCAACAAACTTATCAAAGCAAAAGTCTGTCCTGACATTATTATATCCGGTTCGAAGACATTTATGTTTTTGGAGGAAACCGATGCCTGGGTTTTTGTGGCATTGAATTGAACCTGGTTACTTTCATACCAATTCGAAATCACTTCTAGATTCTCATTAACCCATAAAGTACTGGCGTTACCGTATGGTAACAGAAAACATAGGTTTCATTTTTACCAACTATAGGTTTCGCTAGATGGCCATGAATATGTATTCGACAAATGTGCTGTGAAGCATATCTTAGTTCAGTGTTGACCTTAGTGAGCAAGTGTTGAGTTGTAAATTTTATTGGAGAAAATCGTAACGCTTCGAAACACATACGTTTTGAGTAAGTATAAATTGCTTGGTTGAAAAAATCTATTGGGGGTTAATTGCGTATTTATCTTCGGTAATATGTAAGTTTTTGTATGTGGTACTTTTTTTGTTATACATTTTAGGATTTTTTTGTGGTGAGGTATGTTTGGTTGGTGTTACCATATGGTAACGCTAGTCTGATACATTATCAAGTTTTAACTACAGTGTCTCATTGCATTTTTTTTTTTCAGTCACGGATTCTCATTGCAAGAGGCCTTGGATATGGCCTATTCCGAAGATATTGACTCTATTCACGTTGAGCCACCCGAGGCTACTGTGTTAACAGATGAAGACTCCGGAGCGACAATTGCGAGCACAAGCTGAAGTTAGATTTGTCAACAAAGAAAACATGACTGCAGAGCCAGATCTTCTTACTTCCACTGAATTAGCATCAACTCCATCTCAACACCCAAGTTTTAAGAAAAACTATAGCTGGATTAGCGGTGATCTTCAAGCACAGACAAGAGATTTTCTCGAACCCGATTCCAAACAATATATGGATCTTTCACCTGTTCAATTATTTGAGCTATTTTTTGACCACGAAATGATAACTTTTCTAATCGAGGAATCTTCTCGCTATGCTTTATTTAAAAATTTACCCGACTCTACGATTTCCAAAGGTGAAATGAAATGCTTCATAGCAATACTCATAGTTAGTGGCTACGTAGTCTTGCCAGGAAAAAAACTTATTGGGAATCACAAGGCGATATGAACAACACGTTGGTGAGTGGGGCCATGAGACGGGATTGTTTCGTCCAGATTATGCGTGTTTTGCATTGTGCTGATAATTCTAAACCAAACTTGGAAGACAAAGTATGGAAACTGATACCTTTCATAAGCAAACTAAAATCTAAATATGTGGAACACTATCAACCGGAAAAGCATACAACATCTGGGTATTTAACTGATTGTGAGCTGTATCAAGAAAAAAATAACCAACGGTCAGAAATATATGAAAAAGAATTTTTGAAAGCTGCAGCACTATTTGTGACAATGCTAGATAGGCTAAGAGCCACAAAAGACATGCCTTTTAACTTTACTTTGTAAACCTCTTCACTGGTTTGAATCTTCTTCAACACCCGAAGGAAAGAGGATATCAGGGCACCGGTACTGTTAGAGAAAACCGTATTCCCAAAAATTGTCCCATGTCGGACAAAAAAAACTCCCACAAAAAAAAGAGAAACAGGAGTTATGCTAGTTACATGGGATAACAACGTTGTCACTGTTGCATTAACTTGTCACGGTATTTTACCTCTATCTCAGGTGAAACGTTATATATCTGCCCAAAAAAAAAGATATTATGGTACCTCGTCCATTTTTGATTAGTGAATATAATGCGCACATGGGAGGTACAGATCTCATGGAAGAAAATTTATCAAGATACCGGATAGGTATTCGCAGCAAAAATTGGTGGTGGCCCATTTTCACATGGTTTGTTGACATCACGGTTAACAAATGCCTGGCAAATACACAGGAAATCCGGTGGAAAGCTGACGCAACTCGAATTTCGAAGGGAAATTGCCACATGCTACCTAAAACGTTATGGAACCATCTCTAAGCCTGGTGAGCGACCTAGAACCTCAAGATCCAGTGTATCGTTGAAAAGAGTTTCAGACGATATAAGATATGATGGAATGGGCCATTTAATTGTTGAAACCTTGGAGAAAAAGAGAAAATGGTGCACCGGCGAAGGCTGGTCAGCAAGTGTCAGAACAATGTGTAACAAATGTAACGTGTTACTTTGCATTCCATGCTTTTATAGTAGCAAGTTAATTTTGTTTTTATTATTTTGATGCATTCTGGTTAGAATAATAATATTTTTGTTGCAGTTAATATTTGAAATAAATAGTGTATGTCAAAGCCCAGCTTTAGCGTATGGTAACGATAATTTTCTCCAAAATGGTGCAAATTTCTGAGAAAAGTAATTTAAAAGAATTCTCGATTACGAGTATTTGAACATATTTTCAATTTCAAAACTGAAAAAATTAAAAATGAAAACTCCGCCTTTGATGGGTATACAACCTCCTGCTGCCGGTGAAGATGTGCATCCACAGTCGATGTCCTGGAATCCAAATAGAATGACGAGACAAGTGTGCTGTCGTCAGCAAAGCAATATATGATTATTGCTTTTTTCCAATAAGTCGTTTTATATACATAAAAAGAGGGTTGGTTACAATAAGGATCTCTGAGGAACGCCAGTGTTGATGGTAAAAGTATTCGAGAGATATCCATCGACGGCTATTTGTAGGGAACGTTCTTTCAGGAAGCTGGGGAGTTATACACTTCTGTGTACACTTCTGATCCGACAAGCCATAGCATCGAAGTTTGATCAGCAAACTTCCATGTCACACACGATCAAAGATCAAGCGCAACAGTTCATGATTCTCCATGTTACTCGATTACGTTATTCCAAACACGGGTGACATACGATAGAAAGTCGCTTGTTGATCTTTTTGTCCGAAAGTCATATAGATGATCGCTCAAGATGTTAAAGACTTCCAAATATTAAAGGATATGGAGGTTTACGCCTATTTCCATGATTTTTGGTATCACCGATAAGCAAAGCGACTGGTCGATAGTTATTTGGAAGATTTTTGTTGTCCTTTTTAGGAATAGGCTGAAGGCGAGCAATGTTCCAATAAGAAGAAAAACCCCTTTTTCTGTATGACAGGTTGTGAGTTATTTTGCGCACTTTTCAATACGATGATGGGTACTTCATCAAGACGAGAAGCCTTGTAGATAATGAGCTGTTTCAAAATTCGACGTTGTCGAAAAGTATTTTGCGGCATTGTGGATCTAGTGTGGAAATAGTGGGTGGTGCCTTTTCCAGAAAATCGACTCTGGAGTGGAATGTTGATTGTTCAGCTAGTAGACTTGCTTATTCTATGGAGGTTGTTGCAATTGAACCATCCGTTTGTGTTAGTTGAGGAATTGCGGATTTTGTTAGTTTTGATTAACATCTTACTCAAAAATCACTTTTGGTTGTGCCATAGTGCAGCTATATCCGGGCGGGGGTGACATGTGGGTAGTAACGAATAATTACTCAAATCATCAATGATTTTTTCGAAAAGTTTAGGAAACATCTGGAATACTTTCTGAGATTTTCCAGAAAATTACTTTTGTTTGTTAGATTATGAAATTTTTGCAGCACTCTGTTCGAGTTTCGTGTAGTTTTCATTTGCTATTTTGTATCGAATGACACCTTGTTTCTAATTTTTGTTCATGTAGGTCAGGTTTTTGATGAAATGGAACTTTTCAACCAGACTATGAATCCCTTTTCCAGTCGTCCTATCGTTGAAAAAACCAATTACTGTCTCAGTGTCGAAAAATGTGAAAATCCAATAAATTCCGACCGTCTCCTCCCTGCTTCATCACCGGAACGTCATTAGTAGGCAGTAGACAGAGTATCTGCTTTTAGTAAAAGCGAATATTGAAATATTTCAGCACGTTCCGCATCTTAACCCCCGTGGAAAGTAAACAATCCCGTTTCGAAGCTTTCCATGGCCAGCCGCGAGCAGGGGTGAAAACAATAGAGCACGGTACATGCGCACAACGACGTAGTCATGGCCGATGCGATATGGCACGCACTAGATTTCAGCTTTCGTTCTTGTTATTCCTCGCACGGATTTCCTTCAAAACTTAGATTTCGGAAGGAGGCGACATGAGTTCGATATCGAAAAACCGTGTCTTGGTTATTCGCACAGTGCGGGGTCTAGTGCAGGATTCGGTCTAGCGTTTGAATGTTATAATTATAGTATATAAATACATCACGCACTTGATTCTGACGGAGTGTGAAGATAAAGATCGCGGCTCAATCTGAAGAAACCGAGCATTGAGGTAGGTCGAGCGTAGAATTTGTAAACAAACGACAGTCATCCGCCCACGTGACGCTCGATTTAATGAAAATGTGAGTCAGTATTTTACAGCATCGGTGACTCGGCTACCGAATAGAAACCAATAAAAACACGACAATAATAATATAGGTATCGAAGATACTCAGTTTTCCGCAGCCGAAGTAAAATATCTCGCTCCCAATTGGCAGTTTTCCGTTGTGGTGGCGAAATTTCCAACGTGTGGAAATTAAATGAGGATATTTCGGTGTTTTGCAGTTGCTGGACAAAATCAGCGCGAGTGAACGTACCGCAGCGTGAGGAAAATGGCGATTGACAGGCGTGACAATCACAAATACGTTACGCGAAGTTAATTAATTCAGAGTGAAAGTGACAAATACGCACGATATTGACTCTCTCGAGTAAAATCAATCCCAGACGGAGTGACTGAGGGCCCCAAATCGGAGAAGATACCACGGGTCCCAGACGACTAGATCGATATACTGTTGCGCGGTGTGCTAGTGTGAATGGCCCACTGACATGGAAAATGTGTGCTGCCGGTAGAACGCGGGACATGGACGTTTCATAACCGTATGATGCTGACATTATTATTTTTGATATGGTCCCTAATTCGCGGTTTGAAGAAGCCGGTTCGGAAGTCCCCGACGCCCCCAAACTCGTCCCCAGAAGATCCCACGCCGACACCGAGTCCAGGCCCCACGTGCTCACCATCTCCTGAACCGGAGTTCTTGAGTGAAATGACAAATACTCGGGTATCGAGTGACAGTTATCGTTCTAGGTATCTATTTAGTCTAGCCTTTTGGTCACATGGTCACTTCCTCTTTTTGAACAACTTGTGGCGATTATGACGAAAATCGAGTGGTATTGCCGATGTTTGCCTCAAAGAATTCTTTATTGAAATAAATATAAACAATGCCTGCCTGTTTAAAAATTATAACATATCATTGACTTTTCGAGAATTCATATTGTTAATAAGTCGATGTATTGCCTATAACCCTAAGTGAAACAGTCAAATTTCAATTTTTTTTTCACTGTATAACAGGGATGCCAATTATGTGAATTTCATTCAAGAGTGAGGTTTCTCATGAAAAATTTCCCAAAGGGAAATTTTTCCAAGGAAACGTTGTTTGTGAACTATACTTTTTTTAAACACTTCATTCAATTCATGAAAGTAGTACAATAATAGTAGTAGAACTTAACTATTATCACAGTGTGAAAATTTATTGAAAGAAATAAATTTTATGACAAATATCAACAATCGGTATCATATTCCACCAAGTTCTTCGAAGTGTATCTATAAAACAAGTCAAATCTTTGAAACTTTATAAATTGTTATACAGTAAAGCACTATATATCCAAAGCTGACCATTTGTATCTTTTTCTCTTTTGAAAGAAGTTTGAAATATCTCTCTTGCAAGTGAATCTATCTGCACAAAAAAAAATTCATTTTATTTTAACAGATATTGACCTTTGTTATAAGCTGAAATATATTTTTTTTATTTCATTTCATTCAAGTTTATATGAATTTTCATGTTTGTTTGAAGATGGTTGATAATGTTCCGAAGTGCATCTCATTAATTCGAACTTCCATTGTTTAATATTATATAAAATGATTTGAAATCGTATTCGAATCCATTACTCGCTTTATGATATCATTGGAGAAAAACTCAAACGAAACTTCAAAATGAATACGAAATAATGTAATGTGATATCAAAACCTTTCTTCGTCGACTGGCATAATGAAACTGAAGAAATAAAAACTGTTATTGATCTTTTCCTACTTTTGATAAATGATAGTCATTCTGATTCATAGTGGAAATCGAACGAATTAGAACACTGTTAAAATAATAAATCAACGATACCCATTAGATATCACATCTTCGAAAAGAGTGGGGCGAATTCACAAATTCACACAGACCCAGAAAAAAATAAATTATTGAAGTACCTACTAACAAATGTATATTCATTCAAATTGAAAGATTTCGACGTTTTTTTCTTTGCCTGAAATTAAAAAATTGATTAAAATCATCAGATGTTCAACCATATTCATCCAAAATACTTAAGCAAAATGATACATTTCCTCAAACGCACTAAAAGAGATGTCGATGGCCTTAACACTTCAAATTTCAATTCGATAAGTAAAATACCTGAATAATTTACCTCATTTTCATTCTTTTTCTTTCTGCAATTGATTGAAAAAAGACAGAACCTTATCAGAATCACAGATAAAGCCATTCGTTTTGTTTCATGTCGTTTTGTAATATGTCGTTTTCAAATATGTATCTAATATGTCTGATGATTTTTAAAATAGTAATATTATCAACACGAAAGAACTACTTTTTGATGAGTAATTTAATTAAAAACTCATTATTTCCTGTGAAATTGAAACGATAATAATCGTATAAGTTATGTGGAAGGTATGTTTATGAAAATTCATTGTTACAGAGCCCTGAAGAAAAATGATCCTGTTACCCAACTAACCTTTTTTCAGAAAAATTTTTGGATCACTAAACCACTTGACTCAAATCATTAGATCACCAAAAATATTAGGGTTGTCCCTTTACAAACGACCACCCTCAAAAGTCGCAAAATGTACGAGCGAAAGATTAACTGGGTTCTTTTTTTCAACGTGTCATTCTTAGCTCATTTACAATTGCATTTCACATAACTCATTTTGAAGTTTTGTTTCTGCTGTGATTACTTCACAAAAAGAAAATGGACAATTCTGCAATGACTTCGATTGAACTATTGAATTTATGAGAAGCATGAGAAAATTCTAAAAATCTTGATACAAAGTATCAAGCAAACTATTGATTTTCTGTTTCCGGGTATACCTCAAGCTTGATAATTGAGTAAAGAGTACTCAATGATGTTTTGAGAACATGCTGTTTCACCTTTTCTCAGATGAGATTCTCAACTAATTAGTAGTGTAATTCCACTAATATTATATCGTTATCAATACTTCATTATGTAGGTATTGTACTATCTAAGTAGTAGTACCACTACCATCAACTTTCATCCTCATCACAATGCTTGTATATATTGTGGCATCTATATCGGCGGAGTTTGCAGATACAGTCCAGGGGCAGTCATCATAGTTTTATTAGCAAAATACCTCATCTAGTAACATTTTTTATTCAGCAAGCTAAGACATTTAACCCGGCTTCAAAGCTTAGGTGCTTCGAAGAGGATAAATTGAAGTAATTGATGAAAATCAAAAACTGCCTATGAGAGGTTTCGAATTTTTTTAATCTGAAGAGCCATTACAAGTATTGAAATGTTATTCAATGTTTATATGAGAATAGCTGTTTCAGCGTGGAAGTTGATTCTTTGCATGTATAGAGTTAATTCTTTTGAATTTGATTGCTTTCTTCCTTCCTTTGGAACATTCCCACATTTTTTTGTATTTTTTTGTATAAAGCCAAAAACTTTCTCTCCTAAAAAATTAATCACTTCTTGAAAAGTATCCCTTTCAATTTAAATATTGATATGTTTCAATATCAGTTGGTGGTATGTTTCAAAGTTGAATTTTTCAGTTCACTCATTTTCATGAGTGAAGGTTTGTTTCCGTTTCTGAAATGATTATTGCACTATTCTAATAAGGTTAAAGTTATTATAAACTGAGTAAAACTTCAGCTTGAATCAGGCTTGAATGGTCTTGTTAACTTCCTTTTCCTTTCAATAAGAAACATATACAGGGTATAACTAAATCGGTGTGACACATTTAAGGAAGTGATTCCTCATCGAAAAAAAGATAGGATCATTCATATAAAGAAATTTCATTGGAGCATCCCTTTTTAAGATACAGCCTCTCAAAGGGGGTACATAAAATTTGTATAACAATTTTTTTCACGAGCACTAAAGAAGTTACAATATTGAAATTAACCTGACGTTTCGTACTACCAAAAAGACACTCAGCCAGAAATTTATTTGGTTTCCCCATGATTGTAAGGGGTGGAAAACGCAACCCCTAAAATTTATTTCCAATGTAACTTTTCGTCATTATTTGTTTACCATTTGAAAATTTATTTCCGATAGCCTCTTTCATTCTAAATAAAAAATGTCTCCTGGGTTTTTTGCCCAAAATAAACCAGTTCGCAGCAAAAATTATTTTACGAACAACTACAGAGATACATCGTCATAAATGCGAAAATACGAAACTAATCTATCTAGTAGACCGCTATTAGCGATAGTGACAATTAAATTGATATGACGCTGTCAATTTGTGAATTTGAATTAATACTGATTGTGTGTTGTTGTTCTGTTCTTAATTTGTTACTTTAGTAATTCACTTGTTATTAAAATGGCATACACAAATGAGGAAATGGCTGATATGCATTACGTTTACGGTCTGTCGCAGGGGAATGGGTTAGAAGCTTCTAGAAGATATGCTGAAATGTATTCTCAACGGCAGCATCCTTCACATAGAATATTTGCTCGACTTCATCAACGATTACGAGAATATGGTTCATTCGACAAAACGCAGAATTGTGGTCGCCATCGAGAAGTACGAACACCATAGCTTGAGACAGCAGTACTTAATTTGATTGAAGAACAACCTACTACCAGTACTAGAAAGATTGCTTTCCAGCTAAATGTTGATCATATGACGGTATTTCGAATTTTAAAGGAACAACTCTTATATCCTTACCATCTGCAACGAGTACAGGCACTGTTACCGCGAGACTTTCCGAACCGTCTCGAATTTTGCAATTGGATGCTGGAAATGATTAGAAGAAATTTTGACTTTCTGAAGACGATAGAATTCACAGACGAATGTAGTTTTTCTCGGGACAAGATTATTAATTTTCATAATTACCACATATGGGCCGATGAAAACCCTCACGCTATTGTCGAAACTAACCATCAAGAACAGTTTTCTCCTAACGTGTGACTCGGAGTTATTGGGGATGATTTAATTGGGCCTCATTTTCTACCTCCTTGATTAAATGGTGAGGCATACGTTCAATTTTTTTAAAAGAACTGCATCCAGTACTGCTGGAGGAAGTTCTTTTGGGCGTCAGAAGGGATATGCTTTTTATGCCTAATGGGAGTTTCGCCCATTTTAGTCAAGTAGCCTTCAGCCTTCAACTGAAACGTATGCAAACCAATGGATAGGTCGAGGAGGACCACAGAACTGGTCCGCTCGATCCCCGGATATCAATCCTCTTGATTTGGGGTCATTTACAGCATTTGGTTTATCGTACTCCTGTTCGCGATGTAGAGGACTTAAGAAACCGCATCATCGATGCGTGCAGGGTAATCAGAGAGACTCCCGGAATATTTGAGCGAATACGTGGCTCAATGCGCTGACGTCTAGACGCATGCGTAATGTCTGGAAGTAGACATATTGAACATTTACTATGATTTCTACATGTTGTGTGTTTTCTTATCAATAAATTAGTTTTGTTTATTACGCTTAAATCGTTTAATGCAGATACTAACTACAAAATAACAGTAAATCCAGTTCGCATTTATGACGATGTATCTCTGTAGTTGTTCGTAAAATAATTTTTTGTGCTCCACTTATATAATTCTGTGACATTTATATTCATTCAATAACTAAATTTGATATCGAAGTTGACATTAGTGAGACATTAATGGTGTGTATATCGCATCAGAGTCTATGAAATGAAATTTTTGTCAGGAATGTACCATAGAATGTGACCCAATCGGGTCACATTCCGGTTGTTGACCGGAGAAATTGATGTCTTCAAAATAAAGATTGTAAATCCAATTAAAAGTACCCTTAGATGAATAGTTAACTTCAGCTGCAACATTAGAACGTATGAAATGATTTTTTTAAAGACTCCTTTTTGAGGCAAACATGTTGTGCAGTAAATAATAAATACAAAAGTATTCTATTCGGTTGGAAAATCAAAGACCTATTGACCATAGAGGTAATTCATAAATATCATTTTGGATGATTTGTAAAATTGTTTCGTCGATGGAGAAGGTATTTGTGACAGAATAAATGCCAATTCTTTCATAGGAAATCAAAATGGCACCAAAATTCTCACAAAAAGTGAGCATGATATTCGAAAAGGGTATACCTTAACTGATAATTCGACTCTACAAATACCTTTTTCCAAATTGGAATACTTTTAGAGAAATTATTTTTCTTTGTGATTTTGGTAACGATTCCACTGACAGACAACGTTTTTTCTCAACACGACTAAAATGTATTTTCAACAAAGGAGAATAAATTACAAGCGATATTAACATTGTGCTTGTTCAAGTCCCTGAAACTTCACAGAAATTTGCGAAAGTTTTTCTCTCTAAAATTCATTTCAGGTTTTTGAAGTACGGTTATAATGAAAAGATACTTTGTTGGCGGTTTCTTTAAATGTCACTCTAGCAGGTATGTGATTATAATTTTTCAGCACAAAGGTTTTTTATAATGACATTTATTAAACGTTAGAATGAATGAATCTCGGGATGAATTAGAAACGATGGAAAGTGGAAAATTCAAAGAATGAAAATTGTTTCTTGTTTTCGAATTGCTTTGATGTTCCATTAATATACAGTTTGTGAATGCCAAATGGAACAAATTCATTATTTCGGTTACGGTACATATTTTAACAAAATCCTGAAACACGTCAAATTTAAATTATAATTTGACATAGTTCAACAGAAAAATGCTACCCCTACCTTTAACCCCCGTCGGATGACAGGTTCAACCCCCAAATTTTTTTAATGGAAAGTATGGGCTTGTGATATATCTTTTGAAAGGTATCTTCATTCTCTATTCAAAAATGTTATCGCTTTCAAGTTTATTGCCATAATTGAGATAAGAAAAATTAAAATCATGTGGTTACCGAAATTCGATAAAATACACTCAAAATTTATTGCAATATACTCAAAACTTAATTCTTGTTGAGGTATTGATAATAAGAAAGTAAGCAAAAACCATAGCAATGTTCTTTTTAGATGGTATGCATTTAACAAACTGTAAATAATTTCCATGTCAACATGAGTTTAAAACGCCTTGTCAACTTGTTTTGTGTGTTACAACATTAGTTGTCGGTATTTTAATTCAATTTCATAGTTCGTTAACTTCAAGTCTGACAAATGTTTAGATTATTGAAAAAGGATAAAATGACAATTTTACAAATGATTGGTTATGGAGATGAAATCCGAACACAACAGGAAGTAGCTCGCCTATTTCATGAGAAATTTTCTAATTTACCGCCCATATCTCAAGGAACAATAAGCAAAATAGAGAAGCAGTTTCGCGAGCTTGGTCATGTGGGGCAGATAAGGTAATGCTAATCGGCAAAATTGTCGCTACTGGTCAATTGTCCTGGGTCAGTTGAATTTTGTACGGGTGCAGGCCTAAGTCTCAACGCATAATTCGCCAAGTTGTGGTCTGCGAATGGCCGAGGTCTTGTGAGCGACGCGAAATCGACCGCCTCGGATTCTCCTGCACACTCTCATAGACAGCGGCGATGTTTTATGCAGATCTCACGTTCCGTCGAAGTACGGGTGTTAGTCGATCGTTCACTAATCCAGTGAACTTAAATGTATTCACCACATTGCGAATATTCTCCTCGGAACACCCCTTTTGATTAAACGATTTTATCATTTGCACGTGTTGTTTAATGCGATATCTGCTTATGGTGATTTTGGAAAAACGGACTGAATAAATGACAACTAATTTGATATATGTAGCTTCAACAAGATGGGCGTTATCAATTGTCAAATTTCGGAAATCCCTGTTGGAAAACCCTTCAGTTTCTGCGTTGGGAACCAACTTGAGTATTTTTTCTTTTAGGCCTGAAACGAGAACATCGTTTCTGCAAATCTACCGCAAAAAACTAAAAATTGTAATTTCTTGAATTATTTACCTTAGATTCTTTTTAGGCCTTCGAAGTTAAATAGGTAGGTACACGATGTGTGATTTATTTTATCGAACAGCACCGACCCTTTTCTCTGTTCGATGTTCGCAAAGTTGCTTCAATTGTCCTCTGTCCCCCTGCACGCCATTTCAATTGAACTATCGAAATGTATATACAGGTTGTCCCAGTCTCTCAATAATGAACCGTTACAGTATACATACATGAGAACGATACTCCAAAGAAGGTCCGATCTGAGCTTTATAAAGCATCAAAAGTTGCTGAGGTTTGTACAGTTTTCTGGTTCGGAACAGTGTTCCAAGCTTTTGAGAAGCAGCCTTTGCAATTTCGGCGATATGATTGTGCCAAGACATATTGGTGTCCATTTCAACCCCCAGCAAACTTATCGAAGCAAAAGTCTGTCCTGACATTATTATATCCGGTTCGAAGGACATTTATGTTTTTGGAGGAAACCGATGCCTGGATTTTTGTGGCATTGAATTGAACCTGGTTACTTTCATATCAATTCGAAATCACTTCTAGATTCTCATTAACCCATAAAGTACTGGCGTTACCGTATGGTAACAGAAAACATAGGTTTCATTTTCACCAACTATAGGTTTCGCTAGATGGCCATGAATATGTATTTGACAAATGTGCTATGAAGCATATCTTAGTTCAGTGTTGACCTTAGTGAGCAAGTGTTGAGTTGTAAATTCAATTGGAGAAAATCGTAACGCTTCGAAACACATACGTTTTGAGTAAGTATTAATTGCTTGGTTGGAAAAATTTATTGGGGGTTAATTGCGTATTTAACTTCGATAATATTTTAGTTTTTGTATGTGGTACTTTTTTTGTTATACATCTTAGGATTTTTTTGTGGTGAAGTATATTTGGTTGGTGTTACCATATGGTAACGCTAGTCTGATACATTATCAAGTTTTAACTACAGTGTCTCATTGCATTTTTTTTCAGTCACGGATTCTCATTGCAAGAGGCCTTGGATATGGCCTATTCCGAAGATATTGACTCTATTTACGTTGAGCCACCCGAGGCTACTGTGTTGACAGATGAAGACTCCGGAGATGAGGATTCCGGGGGTACAATTGACAACCTTTCGGGGCGACAATTGCGAGCACAAGCTGAAGTTAGATTTGTCAACAAAGAAAACATGACTGCAGAGCCAGATCTTCTTACTTCCAGTAAATTAGCATCAACTCCATCTCAACACCCAAGTTTTAAGAAAAACTATAGCTGGATTAGCGGTGATCTTCAAGCACAGACAAGAGATTTTCTCGAATTTCTTTATCTTTTCTAAATGTTCACCAACTCTGAGCAACCTGACATCTGACAGTTTGAGAAACATCCAGAAAGAAAATTTATAAAAAATCAGCTTTACCATTTTGTCGAAGAAGGTATCTGAATCATAAAATGAAATGAAAGACATGGAAATCAGATTCGAACTGTTTAAAAAAAAATATGTTTTCCGTTAACCAGCTGTCGCACCCCTAAGAACGACAACCCTCAGAAGTCGAAACTTGTGCGATTCGAGATCCCAAAAAATACGGTATCCAATATCAGACAACCCAAGGTATTTAGTTGCCATAAAATATCTTTAAAGCTTTCACAAACATGCGATGGTCGACTCTCAACAAAAAAATCAGCTTCACTGGCAACACCCTGTGAAATGCATATATAAACATTGTAAAATGATCCCAATTGACACGGTAGTTGGTTGGGTGAATGAGAGTGATTCGTTCTCTCCATTCAGCCGACCGCTATATGGAACGTTGGTTCAAACCCTTCGGCTGAACAATCGATTTTCACTACTTGTTGTCTAACCGGTGCTATGAATCGTACGATAAAAGGTGAGACCTCGATAATACTTAACTTGCACAAGTTTCAACTTCTTACGGTTGTCGTTTGTAGCTGAATAACAGAAAAACTGATTTTAACGAAACATTTTTTTTCTTGCCATGTGTAGTCGATTCTTTGTAATTTCACTGTTGATGGTATTTTTCTTCTCAAGACAGTCGATGAATATTACACCACACACATCCCAAAATACTAAGGTCATCATATCTTTCCAGCGCTTTCGGGAGCTTTGGACGGGGTTCAACAGTTTCTCTCCACTCAGATGACGATCGTTTTGATTGCGGAGTGAAGTGATATTTTTTGCCATCAAGAAGCAGCGTAAAATTATAAGACGAAATTGTTTTTGATTCATTGTTGTAAAAATAACAAAATGAGTGTCACTCAGTACAATAACTCTCAAACTTATGAGAATATCACTCCGGAACGGGAGACCAAAAAAACATTTGTGGTCAAACATATTCCCCAATAAAAAAACTACGGAAACATCATTCAAGTAATCGATATTCGTCTCAATCCACGAATATCAATGATGAAAAACGCTCCCAAGAGAGGTTCGTTGCAAAACCAAGCCTTATCATCGACCTTCGAATGAAATTTGTCCTTTATTTTTTCCTGCAACTTTCAATGAAAGGCAACTAGTCAAAACCAAAGCTCTTCACCATTGATGTTCAATCCCATAATTAGGGTATCCATTAGGAGGATATGATTGCTTTTTCTCACTCAGGCTTTTACTTCAACTGCAAAGCCTCAAATGATGTTTTGAAGTGAAAAAATATGGCAGTTCTTGTCCTCATATCTCCCTGGTCAACATCATGAAAGGCTTCGAATTATATCCGACATGTCAGTACCGGATTTTTCACAGGAATGCTATTTGGCCTCTCGTCACTGCCAGGTAGTGTCCTACATCAACACGAAGTCGATGATTTCCTATAATTAAAAATCAAATTCTTTCAGAGTATCATACCTCGAACAAAGCTGGAGCGAACGACAAGCAACATATCTGCCATCGCCACCTCTGCAGAAAGGGCAATGGCAGATATGTTACTTGAATATAATCCATCGTGGTATTAGTGGCATAATCCATCGTGGTATTAGTCAGAGGAGTAGTTGTTATTTTTTCAAGAAAGATAAAGAGAAATAACACTCATTATTCAAGTTACTTCAAATTACTTAACGTGTCCAGTCAACTGGATACGTTAAGTAGAGTACTTCGACCACGCCACTGGAGATGTCTGCCGCAGTTGCAGTCGAAACGTTTGGAGATTGTAACCAAAGAAGACCACGGCAAAACCGGAAAACCAACCAAAACATTGACGCCATCCTACATTCCTATATCACCACATCAATAATCAATGTACAGATTATAGAAACATGTATTCTTAACGCATCGCTTTGCAAATTTCTATTTTAATATTCTTGCACCATTTCACCGTTACTATTAACTAATCGATTCTTCATGAACAATTCCGCGCTGAGACTATTAAAGTGGTAGTAATTCTATTCATAGTACAATTATCGAAATATAACAGTCTATTTTGTGGTTTAAATTCAGACGTCAGCGTCATACTGGATTAGTTTACGGAATTGGAATGAAGTTTTCAATCCAGCTTAGTTAATGTATACTTTTCCGAGTACTGTTCCAGGTAGTTTTACTTCACCTCTTTGTCCTAGAGCAAAGATTTTTGTATGTCATTCAGGAGTCATCTCTGTCTGTGGAGTTGTATCACTTTATCAGAACAACTATCTATCCATATTTATAAAAATGACACAATTGAAGACATCATTATCCAGAACTGCAAATAGTCAGTACAAGGACTCAAATTGATACGTACAGATTTCTCTTGAGGTGTATCATTAACAATGATCAAATTAGTCATGGAGAGTCTGTATAATCTGTGACTCACTGACCACTTTACAATTGCTCTAGGAAATCTGTATTTCAAAATAGGCATAATGATCAAAAGAGAAGTTTATGATTTGCAGATGTTAAATAAGTGCGTTGTTCTGATTTGGTTTTTCTATAATATAGCTATGAATCGGCCTTAAATTGCATAAATAGCATTCAGCCTATTTCCAAAAAGAGCAACAAATATCTTACAAATAACTATAGAGCAGTCGCTTTACTATCAGTGAGAAAGTCGTGAATTACCATATCCTCAAATATTTGGAAAGCTTCAACATCTTGAGCGATCATCAATATCGATTTCGAAAACAAAAATCAACAGGCGACCTTCTATCGTATGTCACCCATATTTGGAATAACGCAATCGAGAAACATCAAGAGCTGTTGCGCTTGGATATTTCTTAGGCCTTTGACCGTGTTTGGCATGAGGGTTTTGCTGGCCAAACTTCGATGCTATAGCTTGTCGGATCATTATTGTGTATGGATCTCCAGCGTCCTGAAAGAACGTTTCCTGCAAGTGGCCGTCGATGGATATCTCTCGAATACTTTTACCATCAACGCTGGTGTTCTCAGCGATCCATATTGTCTCCAACTCTCTTTTTATCGTATGTCAACGAGTTATTGGGAAAACCCAAGAATCCAATATATTGCTTTGCTGACGACAGCCCAATTGTCTCGTCCAGGACATCTGCTACGGAGACACATCTTCACCGGTAGCAGGAGGTTGCATATCTTACTGAGGATCTAGAAGTGATTTCGAATTGTGGTGAAAGTAACCATGTTCAATCCAATGCCACAAAAACCCAGGCATCGGTTTTCTCTGAGAAGATAATGCCTTCAAACCGGATATAATAATGTCAGGTCCAACAATTCCGCTTTCTGCTTCGATAAGTTTCTTTGGGGTTGAATGGACACCAATATGTTTGGCACAATCATGTTGCTGGAATTGCAAAGACTGCTTCTCGAAAGCTTGGAACACTGTTCCGAACTAGAAAACTGTAGGCACCTCAGCAACTTTGGATGTTTCATAAAGCTCAGATCAGACCTTCTTTGGAGTATTGTTCTCGTGTATGGAGCTCTGTCCCCAAATATACCCTGCTGGATTCCATCCGGAAAAGAGCCATTTGCCTGATTGGAGACGCGAACACCACGTGCAACCTTGATAGCCTGGAACATTGAAGAAAGGTTGGGGATTAGTCTGTCTTCTATAGAAACATTTGATTCAACCAAGAGCGGTACATATCAGAAAAACGCGAAGGACTGTGGCTGCCCATCGTTTTCAGGTTCAACTCAGTACACCTCGAATTTCACTGTTTGAGAACTCTCTCATCTAGAGAACTGCGTTTATGTGAAATGAACTTCTTGAGAACGTTTTTCCAAATGGATTCAGTCTCCAGCGATTCGCTGGAGATTGAGTCCTCTCTGACACCGCCTTAAGGATTTTCCTGTAGTGCTTGTATTTGACTTTAATAAAATATGGAAAATAATAAGTAAAGTATACGAATTAAACAGACGGTTGGACCATGAGATTGCGGAATAGGAGAGAACAACTGAAGCTCGAATAGGATACAGAAAACTCACACATGAATACTTAAAAATGACAGTGACGATAATAATAATCTAAATTTCTTCAAAATGAAACATCAACAGGACCATGAACAATTGTTCAAAGGATGTAAACTTTCACGGCCGGAGATAACTACGTCAAAGCTATTTTCC
>NW_019292952.1:26824-39561 GCF_000500325.1 Leptinotarsa decemlineata | reverse complement strand
TGTTAATTTTTGTAAAATCGGATCAGCGACCTTTTACCTTCTTAAACAAAAATAATTACGGCACAAGAAATTCAACATTGTTAGAAATACCAAATCATAGACTGGCTAGATCAGAATCAAGTCCAATTTTCATGGGTGTCAGGCTATTTAACAAATTGCCAAATCATGTTAGAAAAATGTCACTAAGAAAATTTAAACCGTTCCTAAAAAACTTTCTGATTGATAAAGCCTACTACTCCATTGAAGAGTTTATAAATGACTTATCAATATAACTGAAGAATTGAGATTGTCATCTAGGGTTGTTAATATATTATAATTTTACCTAGTTATAAGTTTTAATATATAATTTTACATAACTGTTCATATCCTATATGTACATAATTTTTTCTTTTTTATAAGTTTATTTATATCATATTACACTGACTTGTTCTATATCATTGAGTTATGATCCAGAAGAACCAATAAAATATTATTATTATTAATGGGTACAGTTCGAAGTACTACCACTCCATCTCCTCTCAGCTCATTGCATTGCTCTTGTGAACCTCCTCTTGACTCTGCTTTCAAACGCTTCTGGGAAACTGAAGATATGCCTAGAACATGTAAGGACAACCCGGAGGATGCACTTGCTGAAACTCTCTTCAGCGCTTCTGTCTCTAGAAATGCTGCAGGGCGATTCATCGTTTCTCTACCTTTTCGTTCTTCGGAACCCTCATTTCTCAACTCTCGCAACATATCTCTGAGGAGATTCATCTCTCTTGAACGTCGATTACGTCTCAATTCATCTTTATATAAACAATATTGTGATTTCATGACCGACTACTTGGCACAAGATCACATGTCTCTCATTTAACAACCAGCAATCGAATCTGGATCGTACTATATCCCACATCATTGTATTATTCGACCGGAAAGTGTTAGTAGTAAACTCCGTGTTGTATTCGACACTTTGGCAAAAACCTCTGAAGGAATCTTTCTGAATGATATGTTACTCACCGGCCCTAAACTTCAGAATGACCTTATTACTATCTTACTGAAGTTTCGTATAAACGCAGTAGCGTTGATGGCTGATATTCGCCAAATGTATTGGCAAATTTTAGTCGCTGATGATCACAGGCGTTATCAACGAATTCTTTGGCGTTTTTTTTGTGATCAACCTATTCAAGAATATGAACTGAATACTGTGACTTATGGTGTTTCTTCAGCACCATTCCTCGCAATTCGAACGTTATTGAAGCTAACAGAAATTGAGGGCTCTAATTTTTCTATGGCAGTTGAAGCTTTGAGAACTTGTTCATATGTTGATGACATTGTAACAAGTTGTGTGACTCTCGACTCTGCTCGAGCTCTCAAATCACAACTAATTGCTCTACTCAAATTAGGAGGGTTTGAGTTGCATAAATGGAGAAGTAACGAATCGAAATTGCTTTCTTCTGAGTGTGAAATTGGTTCAAAATCTCTTGACCTGGATGAATGTTCCACAACAAAGGTGCTCGGTCTCCCGTGGAATTCTTCCCAGGATATATTTTCATTTAGCATTTCTGCTCATAACACACAATGTTCTAAGAGGAATATACTATCAGACTTGGCTCGTATATTTGATCCACTAGGATTTCTGAGTCCTCTGACTTTATTCGCCAAAAGACTCATTCAACAGTTGTGGACATGTGGTATCGGCTGGGATGAACAGCTACCCCAAGATATCCATAATACTTGGACTACTTTTAAATCCGATCTACCTGTCATCTCGGAAATCAGTGTTCCTGGGTCGCTATTTCACCCATCAGTTACTAATTGCACCTTACATGAATTCTCTGATGCCAGTGAGAAAGGATATTCAGCAGTAATATATTCTAGGACTGAGGTAGATGGAATTGTTCATGTTCGCTTGGTTTGTGCTAAAGCTAAAGTATCTCCCCTCAAAACCATCTCGATTCCAAGGTTGGAACTGCGTGGAGCAGTACTTCTTTCTGATTTGTTTGCTTTCGTTTAAAATAATGTTGGGAAATTATTGTATGCACAAATCCGATTCTAATTGAAGCTAGAGTAAATTGAAAAGTTTGTTTTTATTATTGAATTTGACATCTGACACAAATGAATCATTTCATTCTGAAGAATAGTATAATTAATGAAGTCACTACGAATCGTTTTTGAATACACGCTCGAATACGATTAAAAGCCAGAAAACACCTACGAATGAAATTAACCTTAAAGATGAACCTCAGAGTAATAATAAGACATAGAGTTGCCATGCCTATACGGTGCCTATACCAATACAATACATGTATTTTGAAGCGGGTATCGAACTATTCTTTCCTGTACAACTTATGGGCGAGGGAGGGTGGCGTAACCAACCGCCACTGTTTTATGGTCCAACTTACTTCCCGTAAACAAACGAAGTTATGCTGCCTTCAATGTAAGGATGGAAAAGGTCTCTCTATTGTATTTTGTTATTCTGAGAGATGGACAATGAACATACTTCAGCGTGAAGTTAGCTACAACAGTTTTCAACAGTATTTCCCATATTCAGCTTACAAACTGTTTTGCATCAAACAAAAGATTTTGATTGGTACATATCACAGTATACTATCCATTTGTTGAATCTAAACAGATTATTACTTAACAAGCGATTATGTAAAAAATGGTGCTTATGGTCGTGATGTGGGAAACTATCATAAATAATATCATACTTTATTCATTATGTGTCATTTGCTTGTGATTGAACTTCATTCAAAGATGACAAAAACAAAAAGTAAATAGTTTGACAGAAATGAAAATATCAACTAATAGACTCGTAAAATGTTGTGTTAGACTTTCGGGTTTTGTTTACAGTGTAGTATATGCAAAAACTTGAATAATGGCCTGACTACCTCATTGCTATGTATTGGCTTTGAGAGGTTCTCGGTACAATCTGTTAATGATTCATTCGATCAGGTGTCAACTCAAATGTGGTTCAAATTCAATACTTAAAAGCCTCAACTCTCCAGGATGTAGCACTGGTGGCACTAATCACTGATTCAAGTACGTAATAAGTGCCACATCTTTAATCGAACAAACGATACAGAACGTTATTTCGTTGGATTGGTGACCTCGTCGGTGGCTTTAAAAACTCGCTCAGAATGGAAACATTTTACAGTTGAAGGTAATTACCTATAGTTATTATTCAACAGACACTCTGAAAGACAGATTATTTTCAAGATTATAAATAATAGTGATAGTGATGAAAAATTCTTGAGATTTCTGGAGAACTAGAAGAATATTCTGATAATGATATAGAATCACAAATCAGAGATCATATATTATGATGAATCCAAATCATGATATTTGTGTCTTGATGTCTATTTGTTATCTGCATATATTGTGTTCCGTGATATGTGTTTGACGTATTGATGTTCTGGTGACAGTGACCTATGGGTTTGGGATAATGAAATGTACATTTGGATATAGCATGGGTGCATGCTACTTGTGAAGTTAATAAAGTATACTGTTGATTCTCATAATCAAAGTTTGCATATAAACAAAAACCATTTTTTTTTCTTATATTACGTAACGTTTTTTCGTGTTCTGACATCCATGTATAGTGTTGTGATCAATATCAAGTGTGTGTGTGTATGAGTGCCATGCTTTTATAAACCAACATGGTTACACTCCATATTGTTTCTTCACATATTATTCATTACTGATATTGTGAATTACTCATAAAAGTAGGGAAAGTTGAAATAGTATGGATACACGTGTTCCTCCCACACCGAATAATCCCCGTTTGGAGGATGATGTTAAATCAGAACCAGGGGCATCTTATGCACATGCTGTTTTGAATTTTAAGCAGTCAACATATAATAATAAAGAGAATATTGAAGAAATACCGAGAGCAAAACAATCACAAACATCAATGGACAATTCATCCCAGGTTGAACCTGAAGAATCTAAGGCAAATTTAGATGAAGAAGGAACATTCACTCCTGTGGTAAACTATAGTAGAAAAGAAAGAAAAAATGACAAGTTGAAAAAAAAAACATTAACTCAAATTGAAAAGGATAGACAAGACAAGCATGAAAAGAAAGATAACCAGGTTAACAGAGAAAAGGTCAAAGATGCTGTTCCCAAAGAAAAAGATGTCGCAAATACTAAAGAGACTAATGAAGAACAAGAGGATGTGAAGAAAGTGTTTGTAGCAGCTCCAATTCCAAAGTTTAATCCCTGGCAAAAGAAGCAATTACCCCAAACTGTGCCAAATGATGAGTCGGCAGAAAAACGGGTGCTTCGACCAAAAAAACAAGATGTTACCGTGAATGGAGCGGTAGTCATTTCGGGAGTTGTGAAAGCTACTAAAGATAAACAAAAGTACAATCATAAGGTAAAGATAGTTGTTTTCTTCAATATCAGGTTCAGAGTTATGCTAAGCTTTTTATTCACTAAGATCAAACTGCACATAGCAGACCTTGGCACAGTTTTGCCTTTTTTAAATTGATGCGAATATTCCCCAATAATTTCAATGTGAAACTACTCAATTCCTGCAAAATCTTACTATCGTACTGAGTACACTCTCAATAATATCAATAGAAATGCTATGATGGATAGAAAGGGTCCTATGGATGGAGTCATATAAAATTTACTTCATCGCCCCCATACACACAAACTCATATTCAATGTAACCCCCCAACAGCTCTTGCAAGACATACAAATGCTCTGTACAGAGGCGTATCACTACTTGTCCTCCAGTGCTGTTGGAAATGTGAGTTGGTTTATCAAATGTAAAAAATTAAGAATCTCCCACTACAGGTAGCATTAACTAAATTCAAAAAATAACTATTTCAACACAAACCTTTATTTTGTATTAGGTATTTCGAAAAGTAACTGTTATTGATATATCCAAGTGTGAGTATTCCAGTATTAGACAGATTATTTACTACTTTCATAAGACGGAGGGGTGTCATATTACGGTGTAAAAGTTCAACATGAAATTAATGACGTTTTGGGAATTGTGGCTTCCGAAACATCTATCTCAAATGGAGAAGGACTGAAAATTATAGAAAAATTTTAATAAAGAATGTGGACATTTAGAAAAAAAACAATTATTTCTGTAGCCAACAGCGACCATTTGTATTTCTTGATGAAACATACCTTCATAGTGAACATACATCTTCCAAGAACTGGACGGATGGAAAAAGGTGATCTAAAATTTACCTGTGGATTCAGTAGTCGTGACGATAATGTTCCATACCATAATATTCAAATTAATTCAGCCATAGCACAAATTCTAGGAAGGCTGACATGGTGAAGTGGCTGTACGAAAAAAGCATTATGTTCACCTCTAACATGCCCAAACTAGAATTTTACAAGTTGATCAGGGTAAATAAAAAGCATCATATTAGATACAAATTTGATGAGGTTCTGATTGAACATGGACATAACGTTTTGTGACTTCCACCCCACCATCCGGATTTGAATCTCATTGAACTCATTTGGGCTAGTGTCAAAAATAACGTGTCCTAAAAGAATGTAATTGTCAAGTTGGAAGATGTGAGGAAACTGGCGGAGCACGAGTTTGATCAAATCACTTCCCAGGAATGGCAAAAGCGTTGCCGACATGTTGTAGATATAGAGCGGAAATATTGGGAAAATGAAACATTCACAGATGCTCAAACAGAGGTAAATCCAGTGATTAAAAATTTTAATAGCAGCACAAGCAGCAGTGAAGATGAAGAAAATTTGTATTCAGATAGTGACTGATTGTAAAGTTTATTTTTGGATAAGTGTATCATTATATAACATTTTAATGAACTGTACTAGTGCCTATAATACTAAATAAAATATGAAAAGAAATTACAAAGAAGTCATCTTCCATTTGCTACTCTAATTAAAACTAATTATAGGCTTGACACTGGCCGGCAAGGGGTTTATCGTAATCCAATAGTNGTGGAAAGGATGAAATTTTTTAAGGGTCTTTTCTGTGTCTGGCTTCACATAGAGAGCATATAATGGATTTAATTAGGAATTTTGAGAGTCGTCCATTAGAATAATTTCCAAGTATTGAGGTATTTGTAGGTATTGATTCAAAAGCGGATTTTATGAAATCATGTCTTCAATTTGTCAATTTCAACTAATTGTAGAGTCAGCATTTTTTTTCAACAGTTTTTTGTATTATAGTTCTGCCAGGCCAAATCATAAAAAGCATACAAGCACAAAAACATAAGAGCATAAAAACAAATGAATGCATAAAAACAATAAATTAAATACATTGGAGAAAACAAGACTGTCGTGTCTGGCTGCACTGTAAAACATAGGTCTGAGGTGGCTACTGCTGGAGACTGCCGGAGTCCCGGATCCCAAGAATCAGAGAAGTCCAGTTAGAGGAGTGGCAAATAAAAGCCTTCAGTTTTCTCGATGGTTTCTGGAAATATGAAATTTTGATTAAAAGTTGTAAGGTTTAGTGCAATAAACCCTAGGGTAAAATCCTGTAATTTGGAACGAGTAGAAAATTTCAGAACAATGACATTCTGATTTTTGTATACATTTATATTCAGTATTGAATATTTAGTATTTTTGTTCATTCATTTCAAGGTTGGGAATGCAAAACCCTATTAAAACTCCCAAGTAAACTGTATTCCTTATTTTATTGGTTTGCTTGAAGTGTGTCATATCCCATTGTAACTTAATTGGTCTGCAGTGACAATTGTTGAAAAGGGGTGCAGTAGTTCTAGAAACATCTGTAGATGGCGTCCGAATAAGAGCTTTTAATTTGGTAACCCTTTTCAGCACTTATAATTGAATTTCAAAAATAATCAATAACCAACCTGCTCCCTTGCCTTCGTAAATCAATAGTCTATTCCAAATGGGCAAGGATACCACTTTTTTGCTCTAGTGCTCTAGTAAGGGAACGGTACAAGAGTTTAGCGCCCAAGGTGGTGCTCGAACCCACGACCCTGAAATCAAGAGTCTCATACTCTACAGACTGAGCTAGCTGGGCTGAAATCCTCTTTGGTGAAAATAATTAATACTGATAATTTTTTTCGATTTCAGTTTATCCCATATTTTGTAGGCCAAAAATTGTTCACTGAGAAAATGAGAAAATACGATAACCATGAATCTAACAATCATTATAATTTATGTTTCTGATATTTTTTGCCTGTTTCCGCAAACTTTTATGATGGAAATAGTGAATATTGATTTTATTTTTTACATAACAGGTTGTCTTTTATTTTGTAGGTCACAAATTATCTGCTGTAATAATGATAATAATCACCATAAACCTTATGTTCATCATTCTTGTGTTTCTGGTACAATTATTGTGTTTTTGGGAACATTTTTCATGAATTCGATGATAAATGGTCTTAGGAATACCGATTGTCTCATATTTTGTAGGTCGAAAACTACTTGTCAAATTAATAATAATAAAGACCGAAAATCAAATGATAATTATACTTGCATTTTTGGTATTTTATATGTCCTTTTGATTTCTTGAAAGGCTCAACTTTGTCCTTTTGATTTTCTAAATGGCTGTAGTGTATGACTTGTTTTAAATACTACCTTCATACCTAGTTCCTTACTGTAATCTTTATTATTATAGGATATATCCTAATCTTACAAGACATAATAACTAATTAATAATTTAAATTTTCTTGAAAATCTTTCTAAAAATACTCATGTATTGGTGATATGGAACTGAGATATATTTATCTTGGTTTTCGTCTTTCCTAAAAGTCGAGATTTCGTTCATTCTTAACCTAAACTTTTTCTTCCTTATAATATCATCTACAATACCACTCAAAAAATCATTAATGACTGCTGCCATTTCTCGAGTTGTAATTTTTTCTTATGTGAACCTCGCATTTGTGGGAAGAAACATCATAAGACAATGCACTAGAAAATTCAACCCAGCACAATTGTGTTGTCTACAGTGATGTGAACTGTCAAGAAGATATCTGTAGGCGCTTGTTTCTTTCCTAAATACGTCATTATTGACGTATTTAGATGACCCAAGAAGATGACCCAAGAAGCTGACCCAAGAACAAATGACGAACTAAACAGGCAGACACAGGAGCTGCTTGCACAATTTCAGGTTCCAACTTGCATAGAGCTCGACTGCGAACTTCCATCCTGGCACTGTGTTATTGCCTCTCCGTCCAATGTTACAATATTATAGACATAGACGGCGAGGTACTAATGTTATGCCTCATTGGTGAAAATTTCTGAGAGAAATGAACTAGGTTATGAAAATGGTGATGAATTCAATCATTTCCTTCTCGATTTTTTTTCTCTCTGAATTCTCTTTAGTAGATTCCAGAAAGCTAAATACCTATATTTTATTCATTTACCAATCACCAATGATATAAATACCTTTTTTATTCAACTGGAGTTATTGCTCAATCAGCTACACTTTAAATCAAACTTTATTCTTATGGAAGACTTCAATATAAATTTTGCTGATACTAAATATAATTCACATCAGTCACTGTTGAATTTATAAAACACAACATAGTAACCATTATAGATTATATATGTAGATAATTTCATGTCATGCACTTTGTTTCTCCGGAAATTTCAGATCACAAAGCTATTCATTTCAGTGTTAACATCGATCTTATAAAAAAATGTAAAAATTTTAAATTCATAGACTATACAGTAGGTGAAACTATAACAGGTTATACCAAAATTGTCTTCAAATTAATTGGGAACATACTCTATATCAGACAATACAAACATGTTCACAAAAAACTGTTTAACTATGCCAAATGAAATTTTTATAATACAAGGATATCCAAGCAAATGATAGATCAAAATAACATTTTGAATTGATGAGTTATAGATGAAAATGTTCGAAAATCTCTCAGTTGTATGGCTAAGTGCATTGGCTGCGGAAATTGATCGTTATTTTTGGATTGGTTTGTTTCATTCATTCTTTAAAATATCTGTTGTAATCCCTCTATAGAAAGGCGGAGATCAAGAAGATCCCTCGAATTATCGACCTATGTCGTCAGTAGCCATGATAACAGAAAAGTTGACGACAAATTTTCATTTTTATATGAGGTCTATAGTTATATTAATAGATGGGATATCCACGGCTGCAGTATTTTGTGAATTATTTAAAGCCTTCGACTGCGTAAATCATGATGTTTTGCTCAGGAAATTTAACAACAGAAGTCAAAAGGGTGAGGTTTCTCACATTAGTAACGGAGTGCCACAAGGCTTAAGTACTTGTGGCCTCACCCCATTTCTCCTATATGTCAACGACTTGACAGGTATTGAAATAGAGGGTAAATTTACTTTGTTTGTGGACAAAAATACTACAATATCTTGGCATAAAAGTTATACAGTTGAACTTCACAAAGCTATCTATTCAGATATCATTAAAATCACAGATAGGTGTAATGCAAAGCATTGAGCATTTAATATATCAATGACCAAGATTTAATTTTTCAATTGTAGCATTGATGACATTTTCATAGTGTCGAATGTAAGTGTGATTGAAAGCACATTACAATACAATACAATATAATACAATATCTTTATTCCTTAAAATGATCACTTCACAATGATACAGGAGTCGTCAATGGTAAAAAACATGAAATGTATATAAACATTAGTACCAAGTTTTGGCATCGAGCTTCGAATGACATTCGGCGGTCAAAGTCGAAGTTTAGGGTTACAACAGACTGCCTTGGAAAGTCTTGTTCATCTTTGATATTCGTGGATTTTAGTCTTTTGTCTGTCCTATAGATGGCTTCTTCGTAACGGGACATGTCATTGTGATTCAGCCTAGCACCACTGGTAACACCTATGTATGTATATGTATGTACTTATTTCATCATTCACATGAATGGCTAGTCAAAACAGCGCTGCCTGGGATTAAATCACGAATGATTTGTTTTTCTGCTCTGATTTCATTACTTGCCTTGCAGTGAAAGACGGGACAAAACACTTTTCACAAAGCTTAGCTTTGCAACAGACTGCCTTGGTGAGCTTTGTTTATCTTTCAGAATTACGGGTAGAATGAACTGGAATATTGAAATACCAGTCTTGAGAAATTTCATTATTCATGTTTTTTATAATAGTTACACTAATCTGAGCCCTAATAATTTATTGAAATCAGTTACAGAATAATGACCAAAAAATGTCATTGTCATCTAGATCTAGAGTATTAGTCGTAGCAAGTATATTTTTATTTTCAGAAAACAAAATTGAAATTTATAATGAAGCTGAAAATGATATGAATTTTGATAAATCACTTTGACTCTTTCAGCTTCATCATTTCAAGAGTTACACTAAATCATCTTCCTATGAGAACTATCTCTCTTTTGATTGTTAGTTTTATGAACTGCCATCATTATTACTTTTCCTTTAGTTCTATTTATCTTGATTCATTTTATATTTCACATTTTTATAATTCATCCTTCATTCAAAACTCCTTATAACTCACTTTCTTAGCTGTTCACTTAACTCTACTTCAGTTTATAATAGTTTTGCATTTTTTGAATCTTCATTGGTCTTCAATTTGTACTCTTGAATCGTTGCCTCTAAATTATATATTTTTTTTATTGTATTGTAGGTACCTGAAATTAATGAAAATACTTTTCACATACATCAGATATTTTTGTAATAAAATGTTTCTACATCAGGAAATCATCTAGATTAATTAATGAAAACAACATGTGGTGTTCGCCAAAAAATGGTACATAGTGTTCCAAAACAATTTTTCGAGAGAAACGCGTTTAAAGTTACCATGTTCGATTATCAAATAAAGGTATAAAAAATGTTTTTTCGCAAGTATGACGATGTTCACGTTAAAAAGCATGTTTTCAAGTATCCGAAACCACCATTGACTCAATAATAATTTTTTGGCACACATATGTATTTATATCTTATAAGGTTACCTTTCATTTTAATAATTTTGAAGTGAATTATAAAACAGTGATGAAGAGACTATTTGGGATGTGACTCTTCACTACTTTCTCATTTTATATTTTCAAAAATTTAGAAAGCGACGTACATGGTAACTTCATTCTAATGCTTTTCTATAATGCCTCTTGCGATAGTTATGTGGAGCAACATGGGACATTTCTAATGTTATTTCACATTTTTTTTGGCTCAGTCCTCACAATTTATTTAATAAATTTCAGTTTCCATAATCTTATCTTTTCATTTTGTAACATTATAATATTAAAGTATTATTTTAATAGTGATTTTTTTTATAAAGGAAAGATTTCTATGATTTCACCCTTAAAGGAATTCTCCAGTCACATGAGTTGTGATGTGAAATATCCATAACTAGTAGTATGCAAAAAGTATCATATTGTAAAAAGTATCAACTGCGTTGTCAACGCATTCAATAAGAAGTTCAGGCCACTGGTACTGTTTCACTTCATTGAACACTTTGTCCGATTATGAGCAATCAATGTGAGTATTCATATATTCAAAGAAAATTTAAATATGTCCAAATATATATATGTGTGTGTATATAAGACTATTTTGTTGCCAGTGAACTATGAAGGTTATGATGACGCAAGAGCTTGGAAATAGATTTTTTATTTCTATTTTGTTTTCTGGTTATTCCTTGACTACCATTCATTATCTAATATTCTAACTAATTTTACTTTTGTGAGTCATTAATGAACTCTATTATCTCTCAGGCTTCAGGAAAGCCTTTCAACTCTTCACAAGGCCAATCATCTTCATCCTCAGCTTCAACATCTAAAGATAGACAACCACCACTTCACAATGAGGAACAAGATGACAAAAAAAAATCTATGAAGCATAAATGGGTTCCTTTGGAGATAGAACTGAACAAAAATAAACATGATAGGAAAAAGTCTGACAGAGCTAATGATGACCGTTCGACTGTAAGCGAAGGTATTTCTATATTTTACATTTCTCTAACGGGTTTTTAACAATGTAATTTTTCAGGTGACAAGGATTGGAGAGCAGAAAGAGAAAAAAATAATAGCTATAATCATAATGGAAGGCACTCAAGACCCGCACATGGAGTTAGAAATAGAAACGATAGGGGCAGGGGAGGTAGACGAGGGAACAATCGACCTGCTAATAGAATACCAAGCAATCCGGACTACCATGATTTTACTGGCGATTTTCTTGTGAGTTGACTATCGATACTACACTGCTACTACTTTTTAATTTGGATGAGCTTCAGACAGCTCAATTGGTGTCTATGATATCTACTCTGGCCCTGGTGGGGGACAAAAATCCAAAACTGGGTTGTAGGTAGTCACCTTGTCCAAATTAAAAGCAAGTAATCAATAAGAAAAGGCAGCATTTTTGATTTGTCTAAAAACAAATATATCAATATTTCTTTGCAGCCTTCGAAACTAGGTGATTCAGTAGATGGACAAAACTTTGTGCCCTATATGGGTACCTATTATTTCAACAGTAACAATTACGGCGGTTTGGAAGGACCCACTGTGAAAGAATATATTCGCAATCAAATGTGAGTGATATTTTTTTCTCATTTTGGATTTTTCATCCGAGGAGATTACTCCCAACTATATTTGATAGTAGACTGCAGTGAAAAACTTAATAATTGATAATGCTTTATATGTGGAAAACACAGCCTTCAGTTAATCCAGATATTGAGCATATCACCTCGATTATTTTTGAAAACTTATTTTTTGTATTGTTTATTAAAAAAGTCTGTTGTCAGTATTTCTTTAATTTATGATATTTCATGATAAACTAACTTATATTTTGGTTTTTTATTTCAATCATCAAGGTTTGTTTGAAGG
>NW_019292952.1:0-26409 GCF_000500325.1 Leptinotarsa decemlineata | reverse complement strand
ACGTTTCTGAGAGATTTCAAATCATTTTATATATTAGACAATGGAAGTCCGAACTAGTAAAATTCATCAAGGTGTTTCAAAAACACATTTTTATTAGAAATTGTATAGTCTTTTGCCAAAAATCTCCAGTTTCAGTACAAATATAAATTTTTTTCAGAGAATATTACTTTAGCGAAGATAATCTGAATAGAGACTTTTTTCTGCGAAGGAAAATGGACCCTGAAGGATATTTACCTGTTACACTTATTGCTTCTTTCCATCGAGTTCAGGCTTTGACAAATAATATAGCTTTGATTGTTGAAGCAATAAGTTCCTCTGATAAACTGGAATTGACTGCAGGTTTCAAGGTAAAATTTTCAATAATGGTTATCATCTGAAATGACACCTCTTCACTTGAAGGTACGACCAAGAAATGAACCTTTCAAATGGCCAATACTCAATGAATGCGTTAATTGAAAACCCATTTTGATGTTTTACTATGAGACATATAGTTTCAATATTAAAAGTTGACATTGCAATGAGGATTTTCTTTTCCTTAAACAGTGGTTTGCAAGAATCTCGTGGCTTTGCTTTACACAGAAAACCTACAGCTCTTTTCTGTATAACTAAAATTGATTGCAATGTTGTCACAGTACATACACCCCAAAAAGGGATTTCATATCGTAGGTGAAATTCTATGAGAGAGTGATATGTAACTTTGGCAGCGGCAAATTCTAACTCACAAGATGTCAGCCTCACCGTGCAAGACCCAAAGGACAACTTTGATTTGAGACCCCTGATATGGTCTTCAAATTTCAACTCATTGTCAATAATTAGTCCCACAAATTTAGTTGATGGTTTATTTACAACAAAGATGTCAACTTATAAATTGCTAATGGAACATTAGAAGCAAATTACATTCGTTTTAGGTATATTAAAACTGAGAAGATTTGCTTCACACCATTTTTTAATTTTGATAATATCACAATTTATTATTGTTCAGAGGGATTTTGATCATGCTATAAAATTGTAGTGTCAGCAAAAAGTGTGAACTCACCTTCAATATCAATAGATGTCAGATCATTTATATAAAGAAGGAATAATAGTGGACCAAGGAATGAGTCTTGAGGAACTCCACAGTGGTTTTTCTTCTTCATAATAACTAATCGTTTTGACAATGTATGGTACTCCTTGATATTGTGTTAGTGATTTCAGAAACTTGTTTTGAATTTTGTGTTATATGGGTGATTCATAAATTTGGGACTTGATCACTGGCAATATTTAACATAGAGCATTCAAAAGTCTAGTATAAACATTTGATTTTATTTATTTATGAAACTCTATACGGCGGAGTGGAGTATAAAAGCATATTTCATTTCGGATCAAACAAATGAAACATAGAGTAGTAATGAAGGACAAACATCAGTGAAAAAATTACATTTACTTTACACGAAACCAAGCACTTCACGAGCTAAAGACAAAAAAGTGCACTTGAAGTGTTGCAATCATCAGAGGTTAAATTATACACATATTATACTCATGTACACTCAGTATACATGAGCAACACAACCCACACACACTCACACACATGCCTTCCATAATTCATCTTTTCACATGTAGAGCGGTGAAATGAATTCATTTAAACGAATTTAGAATGTGTTTACAGATGGTGAATTTTTCACTTCGATTGAGAGGTTATTGAAATCATTTGAGCCCTTGGAGAATAATTTTTTCATTTAGCTTACATTTCGAGTTCGAACTGTATGGAAATTGGTCACATTTTTTGTAGGATCTCATTATTATATGCATTTAATGAATTAATATAACTTGAAAGTAACTTTTCTGTTATTTTATAAATAAATACCATTGTCATGAGAAACAGCCGTTTGTTTACGTTATGCCAATTCGAAGTTATTAACATCAGATCAATTTGAACATATTTATTGCATTGCAGAATGATTCTCATACCACTTTTTTGAAGTATTTGTCCAATAGGTACAGTAAGCTAGCACAATAGTCAAAGTGGGGTTGTATTATCGTCCTTTAGATGGTTATTTTGAAAAAGAGAGACATGTTATGGTTTACTCTAGATAGAAAGAAAAAGTTTCTTGATATTTTTTCACAGATGTAATAGCTGTGACTCTTAAAATTTAGTCTTATCATCTATCTTAAAACCTAGATATTTAAATTCCTCAACCCATTCCAGATTTGCACATTTTTTTTATGTGTAAATGTTGATAGTTCACTTTTTTTAATTTGTGTTTTGTACTCAGGATCATTGCCTTTGCTTTCTTTGAATTTAATTTTTTCTTAATATTTTTCAAAAATGATTCGAATGAGTCAAAAATAAGATTTAGTGTTGTTACCGTTTCACCCAAGTCACCACTATAACTTGCTACTGAAGTATTGTCTGCAAAAAGATTGAGAAAATCATATCCCTTCATAAAATTGATATCATTCATGTAAATCATTGATAGGAGAGGCCTCAAACACTGCCCTGGGGCACCCCCTATCATTAACCAGTTCAGTAGAAAATGCTTTCTCTCTTTTACGTTTCTGAGAGATCTATTGCTTAGATATTGCTCAAATCATTTCAAAACATTATCTTCAGTACCATAATATTTTAGTTTTGTTATTAGCATTTTTCTGTTGATGGTGTCAGTTGTTATTGAAAAATAATCTTTAGGTTAACTGAAAGGTGTAGAACTGGAAACTGTGGTGTAAAATGAATGTAAAGTAAAGCAAAAACTGCAGCACTCTTCATACGTTTCACCAACCAAATTGGCGTCATCAGGAGATTAATTATAGTTCATCCAAAAGAGAGTGTTGTAGTTCTGGTATTGGAGAGCAGTTTTTGGTATTAATTGATAAGTTAACTAAAAAAAATCTACAAACACTACTCTCAGTAATCATTCGCATGAGTTTGAAATAGTTTGATATTCCTAGTAATAATTCATAATAATATTCTTTCAAAATATGATGCCAGTTTTTTTTATAGAACAAAAAATTCAAGAGATCACGAATAACAATAACAAACTTGTGAATGGCAATAGAACAGCAGATGATAGACAGAATGCAAATAAGGAGAATGACGAAAATAATGATGATGAAACCAATTGGAGAGAAGTTAAGAGAAAAAACAAAGAAAATAAGGTTAAAAAAGAGTTCAAGACTTACGAACGTGAGGAGCGTGAAGAACTTGATTTTTATTTTGATGAAGAGTTAGATCAGGAAGTGCCGACTGGAAGACAAAATACATTTTCAAATGAATGGTAAATATTTTTAGTCATATATGCAACTAACTTCAACATACTTCATGAAAACTCTTTATGAAATAAATTAATAACACTTGTGAGATTTTCACTTGACAGTTTGGCAAAAACTATGACACTTGTTTCACTGTACAAATATTTAATTTCATTGACATTTTCAGTGTAAGAGCAATTGTTGCATGATCAATTCATTTTATTAAGGGTTGGGAAGTACATTCTGAACAGTATATGCTTTGTGTCTAACAATATTTCATACATTGTCTTCTATCATCTTGGCATAAGAGGTGCACAGTCTTTGAGTTCGTTTATTATTTTTATCCCTCTTAGTTGGTAAGATTCATATTATTTAGGAGTCTTCCTTAGTATTTCCTTTATATTCAAAAGATCTTGAACCGGTTTTCCCCTAAATAATAAATATTGTCCGCTGGTTTATTTGAGTTTTAAAAGCTGTAGGAGTTTTAATGACCTTCTGAATTAAACAAAGTATTTTCAATTGATATCTGTTGAAATCTGTTTTTCCTTTAACCAAGAAAGTATTCTAAAGCAAGTTTTTAATACCACTTAAACCTTACCTAACGTAGACGCATGAGTGGGTAGTTGGTCTGATGAATCACTTCCTGATTTTCCACCACAATCTCTGGCTTTTCTTTTGTTTGTGTTTCACGACCCCTATATGCAAACTAGTACTTGGTACTTATAAACATTTATTATTCAGAAGAATCATGAAATACAAATCAATTACCAGAATTTAGCTTATTAAAAGAGAGATAAAAAAAAAACACCTCGAAAGTGCTGCTTTGTTCCTTCCTGTTCATAAAAGAGGACATATGTTTCCTCACTCACAAGCGATTTTGGTGTAATTGGGGATACGTGTGAATCGTTGTATTCATTCTACGTGCCACTATGAGGGTGTCTGCAATATGTTGTGTAATGCCGGTTCTAAGTAGTCCCACTGTGATTCGAAAGCGCATATAGATTGTAACGACAAGGAGCCACATTGTCTGCTGCATAATTGCTCATATCTAATCCTTGTAAAGAAAACTCAATGGCAACATTCAATTTGCCTCTGAATCTTTCCGTTGGAGAGAATCTTTTTAAATGAATTACTAAAATACGGGGAAACTTATGGATCGATAGGGACTTTGTGCATTTTCTTCTTTCCTTGCACCTCGAACAAGTTGGTTTTTCATCTCCATCTAGGGTTTTCTCTTTTGTGAAGAAATCCAAGCATTGTGACAAACTCAATTGGCCAGTTCTTTGTGGTATAGGGAGAGACAAATCCCAGAAAGGATCGAAGTTTACTGATGAGAATCCACAGTGTGTGCACTTCATAGTATATTTTAATTGACCAACGAAATCGTCTACAATCTTAGAGTTGTTCATGTTCATGTATCTCAGCCAGGACTCTTGCTGTTTTCCGCTGTCGCTCAATTTTTCGTCAATCTCCGTTAAGATCGGTTTAAGTTTCTCAGTAATTCCATTGAGGTCCTCATGTAAACCTTCTAAAAAATATCGAAGGAATTCCTGGGCGTCTTGATGGGAAGATCCCATGAATCGAGGGGCAAATCTTTGAATCTGACTTTTAAAGTAGACAGTGTTTATTACTCTATCAGATGAAACTTCTGACCACAATTTCTTGATAACTTCTGCGAACGCTTTGATTAAAGCACCTTTCATACTAGAAGTACTAGCATTGATATCTTCCATGTATGTATCCGTTTTTAAATATTCCAACAACCATCTCGTGCTTGATAAACATTGGATTATACTGTTCATGAAACAGGTGTTTCAAACATTTTTCAACCCATTAAATCAAAGAGTTTTGACTGAAGAATGTATCTCTGATCCAATATTGTTTACACAACGTTGTTCATGTTTCTCTGTATCTTCTGATGGGAAATTATGGGGAGTATCACAAGGAATATGGGAGGTTTTATGAGGAAACAATCTTTCATCGTGTCTAGGGTATAAATAGGATTTGGAAACAAAGGGATGAAGAAAAATTTCATCTAGTGAATGTGACAATAGGATGGTGCCAAAAACAGAAGCTGAATTACCACGCTGTATAACTAAACTAATTTTTTTGATCAGAAAGTGGGTACATCTTTTTTCTTTAGTTTCTTCAGTCATCTTTCTGCTGATTTCATTGACAAAATTTAGAGATAAAGGCCCAAATACACCGAAAGTTTCTACAGCCACAGGATAAAATATAAAGTTGTTTCCAAGGTTTTGATATTTCTGCTGTTTTGCTTTTTCACTGGTTATGGCAGCAGCACCTGCACTTTTGGACGTTCCAACTAAAGGAGATGGAGCCAACGTGTCTGCACATGTAAAATCCCAAACGGCAGCTTTGCCACATTTCCAGGGAACAAGTGTCATTCCATCAGGACGTTTGCCATCATCACAGCTAGTAGCTAGTGGTTCTAGGATAGAAGGTATCCCGGCTGATATCAAGGTCGTTAACTTGGTGATGTCTTGGAAAACGCCCAGAACTCTTTCTGCAGCTCAAACCATGAGTACCTTTTTCATTTAATTCACTACCACAAATACATTTATGAGGAGTACAAATATCTAAACCCAATCTGGGTCCAATGGCTACCCTGAAACTATCATTATCTAGTAGTGTTCTCAGAGTAGCAACAGGTAATGCGTTCAACCAAGCACCAGATTCTTTAATATTGAAGGCTTTGAGGCGAGCTTTTGCCGAGGGAGATGACAAAGATGAAGTGATAGAGCCAGAAGCAATTTTTAGTGAAGGTTTGTCCCATGCTTTCTGAAGTGATTTGAGATCCGTAAGCACATGGCTTTTGGTTTGAGAACACCAAATAGATTCGCCTTCGACGGTTAAATTATCTTTTATATTGGTAAAGGAAACTGGAAGTATCATTTCTATCAACTGCGAAACATTGTTGATGGAAGACAAATGCTGGTAAAGCCAGCGATGATGCTGAGCGCAGACCCAACCCTCCACGATTCACAGGCAATGTTGCTTGAGACCAAGAAATATCGGTGAAACCGCTGTTGGTAACATGTTCAATTATGTTACGTAGGTGATCATCAAACTTCTTAAGGTATACTTTTCTTTTACAACAAGGAGAGCATCTTAGAGTATAGAGTAGTTTAGGAATGGCTAAACAATTTTTCAATAAAAAAAGAAAGTATGCATTGGCAAATCGTATAAACGTGTGGAAATCAAGTCAAGAGAATCTATTTTGTTCTGCAAACTTTCACATAGAGCTTCCTTAGTGAGAGGGGCGCCAAGTAGTTCCTATTTCGATTTTTCCATTAGTTTTATACCAGGAACAATATTCTGATTCAAGACTTGAATTGGAAATTATTTCACATTTATGGAAGTTAAGTTCGAGACCAATTTGTTTTGAACTGTTGATAATTATCTCCAAATCCTTCAATACAATGTCAATATCATCTCCCCAATGCATCCGTCATCCAGATACCAACAGTTGAATTCTGAATTCAGTTTTCTAGTTAGCTCTTGAATGGTCAGGCAGAAAAGTGCAGGTCCTGAAGGATTGCCTTGTTGGATACCTCTCTGAGATTCAATCAAATGTTCACCAAAATTCAAAAAACTTGGAAATCTGTAGCATTGATATATAAAAGGGAACCGGTCTGGCATAGACTCTTGTTCTTGTGACCGTTGAAACATCAAATTTCTGTCAATCATGTTGAATGCGTTTTTGAAATCCATCTTAAGGAAAATGTTTGATAACGAATTTGGATGTTGATGGATATATCGGCGTGCTGCATGGGCGACCGCTTCACATCCTCCAGAAGTACCGAAACCAAATTGAATGGGACGTAAAATGGACCCAAGGTCTTCTTTAATACGAGAACAACCTAGTTTGGCCACTAACCAGCGAAAGAAAGTACCCATGGCAATGGGACGTATTCCTCCGTCTTTATTTTTGAGAGCACTGAGAGATGCATTGTAAAGTATTGGACAAATCTCTGGATTAACTCTCCCAGATAATAAGAGATTACAAAGATTTGTCATAAAAGTAAGTAGTTTATCTCTAGAATTACCAACATTATAACTGAGAAGGTCTTGTATGTGACTTGGACGAAAGCCATCTAGTCCTCCAGTTAATCCAGTGCGGAACGCTTTCACTGTTGCAAGTATAAGTTGTTCAGGAACTTGAAATGTTGAATTGCTTGTTTAATCAAGTGAAGGTTCAGATGCATTTGATATTGAGTCGGCTTTGGATGTTTGAGAATGAGCTTCGTTGTCATAATCAGCGAGAGTATCGTTAGAACTAAGAATCTTGATACAGATGAAATATCGCCCTCCTCAACCTTGTTGAAAATAATTTTTGAGATATTTCCTTTGAATCGTTTGGCAATCGCTAGCGGAATAACAATTGGTTCATTATTCATGATTTTGATGCTCCTCTTTATCGATGTTGATAAAGATATTTTTCTCTTGAATATAGAATAAAGAAAATACTTTTGTCTAGTTTCTACTGTGTTTATTTATTCGTTATGACCGGTTTCGGCTTATAAGGCCATTTTCAAGTAACTACCACAAATTGTCAAGTTGCGTCTTGAATAGTGTGGACAGGTACCTGACCTAACACGTTACCAATATTACAATATGTTACGATAACCAACTATTGGATGGATCCTGAAATTCCTGAATTCAAAAGGGGCGAGCTGCATAGATCTAGTTGGTCGTTGAGCGTTATGAACTTGGGGTCCTTGTACAATTTATTTGTTTCCAACGCTTCCAATAAATTCATCTCCCTTCCTTTGTTACATGTATGAAGAATTTTCATGTTTCTTTTATTGTATGGTTTGTTTCTTTTAGATGTCCATATATGGCTGATTTTTTATCTGTTAATACATGTTCTCAGTATCTTATTTCGAGGTTTCTGCCTGTCTGACCTGTATAAGCTGCTGGGCAGTCCCCACATTCTAGTTTCTAAATTTCTATAAAATGAATATGTCATCAATCGAACGAGATATTTTTCTCTTCTCTTTCGAATCTAATATATAAAAATTGATGTTGGTTGGTTGGTTGGTTGGTAAGTGATAAACTTCTACATCGCTCAACCGATCGTGATGAAACTTGACATGTATAAGTAATTTTTCATAGAGAAGGTTTATAGGCTATCAATTTTTCTGTTACTCGCCACTAGATGGCGCTGTAGAACAATTTTTTGAAAGCACTGTTCTATAACGCTGGGCACGCCTAAGTTCGTTGATTCTGATTCTGTCAAATTATTGGAACAGCAGCGATACTGTTTAAATATACTGTTAGAGAGAACCCTGAATGTGAAAGTAAGTAGATTTTCCCAACTGGAAAAGGAGTTCTGCATTACACACTCATCTATGACCTCAGATAAGATGGATGTTACGCAAATTCCAGCTGATCTGGGGATTTTCCTCACAATATTAGTGGAGTTCTTCAAAGCAGCTGATCTTTTGAACAATTACAATGTACCTTGTCCTGTTTTATTCATGTCATTGCTGGAATTTTCAATTAATGGATCCTTTGACATCAAAATGCTATTTTCTGAATTTGACATTGACGTTTTGAGAACTTTTCCATTATGTATTTTGAGGCCGGTTTTTGATCTGAATGATTTATGGTAAGTTGTACAAACATTGTCCATGTCGTATGATTGATTCAGTTTATCATCACAAGCGGAATCCATCCAAATTAGTAAAAACAGGTCTATTTAAAATTGAAAGCTTGGACTGAACCTGAATGACAAACGTTCAAATATCTGTCAAACATATATATTTGTTGATAATATAGTTTCTTATTTAAAATATCTACATTTTAGTTTCATAATATACACAATATTATTTGTAACATCTTGTGATTCGGGGGGAAGTTGGTTTTTGGAGGAGCCCATGCCAAAAACAAGCATTATGTAATAGAATAGAATTTATTCGTCATTAAAAATGTTTAAANCAACAAACTTATTATTATCCAGCTCAGATTTAAATTTGTTTAGAGATAGTTGCACTGATGACTCACACGAATGCAATTTGCGAAAACCCGATTGATTGTTGATTAAAATGTCGTTTTTTTCCACATATTCTATTAGTTGGTTATATACTGCTGTTTCAAGTACCTTCTCAATCGGAGGTAAAGTGTTGATTGGCCTGAATTCTTTACATTTAATAGTATGAGGAATTTTGGGTATAGGAACAATAGTACTACTTTTCAATCTTTCTGGTATTTCGCCAGTTTCAAGAGAGGTGTTGATAAGGTGCAATATAACGTGACCGATAGTCTCAAAAACTTGTTTCAATATTTTGAAGTTGAGGATTTCATGTATACTGCACTTATTATCCAAGGAGATTATAATTTTATGTAGGTCATTTAACGAAAGCAATCTGAATTCTGAGAAAGTTTTGTATAAATTAAAGTTTTTATTGCACCATGACCCTGAATAGTCAAGGCTCGCCACAATTTCATTTATGCTTTCAACAAAATAACTGTTGGAAGTTATCTGATATTTCAATAACATCTTTTAGTAATATAAGTTCACCAGTTTTCTCAAACTGAATACAATTTGGAAAGTCAATGTCATCTCCTTTAACTAGTTTTTTGAGAGACATACATACATATAAATAGAGACATACATTACATTACAAGTATGAAAATTTTATTTTTCATTGACCTGACAGAAATTAAAAAATCCTTGCATACAATAAAATGCATTCTTAATTATAGTGTTGATTTGAAAGTGAGTAGGCTGCATGTATTTCCAAATTATTCAATGACATGATTATATCATATGACCCTTCATGTGTTATGTTTATGACACATAATTTTTTGTGTAGTGAGCTTTTTTTTTTCAATATTCACAGCTAATACGTGAATGTACAGATAGAGAAAAGTAAGTATGGACAACTGAGTGAATGTATTCTTACAGCTAGGCATCTTATCACACAAATAAAGTATTTTGGTAAAAAAAAAATCTGTGAGTAAAATGATTTTGTACTCAGTGGATATTGTTAGCAATGATTTTGTACTGTTTGAAGAATTTTCTGCCTTTCATCTTCATTCTAAATTAAAGCATAATTAAATTTCTCAATAAGAGTGACTTCTACTTCAGCACCATTATTCATTCTCCACTTTCTACTTTTTGAATGTGCCTAGACATTTTTCGTAATCAGAATTTGATTCCCATGTCTGTAGTTCAGTATTTAAAAATTCATAAGGAAGGTTAAACTGTTTGAAAATGAACGGTGAATTTGAAGTCACCAAAGCACTGAATAATGCTTATTCAATTTCTTGAAAGCTACATTACTATTCATTTTTTCAGCAATTCTGTGATGCACAGTAGCTACTGTGCTCGCGAAACATGTGATATATTTTTCAAATAAAGTTTTTGGAGATCAAATCGTGAGGTGTAGTTTTTGAAATGACTATGGATCTTCATCAAGTAACGGCCCAATCTATCAGACAATCTATTAATATCTGTTAGTAGTACCTATCAATAGGTAAGGTATTGGCGCGCAAACAAAACATTGCGCGACGTTTTAACCGGATGTATTATCATGAAAAACGGTTGCTATAAGCTTCCATTATGTATACTTCTGCTAGCGGTAATATTTTCAAATTCTGGAAAGTTTACCTTCAAGAATCTTTATAACCCAACTTTGACCACAATGGTGGGATAAAAACCTAAGAGAATAACAGGCTTACCATGAAGTAAATCCATCAATAACCTGTTTGACTCTTGTTAGTGATTGTCATTGAGGTATCATCTGCAAACAAAGTTATGTAACAATTGTCAACATGTTCTGAGCGATCGTTATAACAAATACCACAAAAATTAAAGGTCCCAGTACCGATCCCTGAGGAACTCCTTATGTCACATCATGTTCTTGGACATTATATAGACAATAAAAAAGTATATTGTATAAGTTTGAGAATGTCCATATAGGACGAAACTGCAGTAACGTTAGTTACAATTAAAAGTGGTAAAAAACAGAAATTTTCATTTCTCTTTTCATTATGATCTCCTACCACGTAGTAACGGCTACATCCATCAATTTATTGAAATTCTCACAATTCTTACATATCTCTTCTATATTTTCATCCAGACCCGGCCACCAGAAAAATAATCTCGCTAGACTTTTCATCTTGACTACACCCATGTGTGATAAATGAAGTTCCTTTAAAACTGATGATCTTAGTTTCGAAGGAATGATCAACCAGTTGTTCCAAAGTAAACAACCCTCTTCAATACTTAGTTCATTTCGAAATCTATGAAAATCTTTATATTTGTGTGAGAACATTTGTTTTGTTCCTTGGTGATTTTTCCTTTCGCATACGCTACATTTGGAAGAAACTCCACCTGCATGTCCTCTCTGGTTCCCGCTGCGGTTGCGCACTTGTCCTGAAGATGACGGTTGTATCCCTGCTGCTATTTATCTTTGTCTTACCATCTGTTCTCTTAGTTTGACTTGCGCATAAGGAATATATGATTCCTTCTTTATCACAGGTTCAGAATTTCCATATTTAAAGATGGATGCGCTGCCGCTTTCGCAACAGCCCCTTCAATCACACTTTTGAATTTTGCCGTTTTCTTTTCTTGAAAGAGGCAATCTTGTACTGGGCCTTTATCATACCCCGTAATGAATTTATCACGCAACACTAATTTTAACTGATCGTTTTCAAAATCACACAATGTCGCCAAATTTCTTAACCGGGCCGACCACTCTCTAGGGCGATGCACTGATTAGTTTTTGCGAATGGTAAAATTTGTACCGTGCCGCAAACACTGATAAACTTGGTTTAAAATGTTCGTCTAATAAAATGATTAATTCCGAGTACTTTTTAGTTTCTGGTTCACCCGGCATACAAAAATTGTGAATCAATTTATAAGCGTCCTCACTTAGTACGTTAAGAATAATTGCATCTTTACTTTTATCATCGTTGATATTGTTTGCCACAAAATAATTTTCGATTCTCCTTTTGAAAATTGACCAGTCGGCTACTGATGGATCGAATTCTCGTAAATGACTTATGTATTCTGACACTGCCATTTTGAAATTCAAATTTGAAATTCACACACTCTAAATCGTTAAAAATCCTCATCGCCACTTGTAATGTATTGGGACTTGATATCAATAATTGAAAAATAATTGAAAACACTTGTGGTTTTAAAATGGTGTTTATTCTCCATCGACTACCTACATACTGCCCATACATGCTCGTTTTTTATCTCTTCCTATAAACTAACGCCATCCGATATAAACTACTATACTGAGTGGTACAATAAATCAATACACTACAGTGTGAAACGCCATTGACAGATCAAAACTTATTACAAAATTATTGGCATCAACTTCGGAGAATATGTTATTGAGATAATCATAGACTGTGGATTCTATGGAACGGTCTACCCTAAATTCGTGTTGATTATTACATAGCAAATTATTTGACTAAATAATTCACTATTCTAGTAGCCACCACTTTTTCATATAGTTTCGAAAGTGAAAAAAGTAATGAAATTTGTCGATAGTTATTCAGGTCATTTCTATTTCCTTCTTTAAAAAGACGCTTTCTTGAATTCTTCTGGAAATTACCCTAGCATGTAAGATTGATTCATAGATAAGTTCAAATATTTGTTTAGCAATTGCGACAGGTCATCTGATCCACTCGAATTTTCATTTTTCAATAAGATCTATGCATCATGCATTTCAGCTTCAGTAATTGATCCGTTCTCAAATGAATGTACAATATTTATTTTTGTACTAGTTGTTCAAGGTAATGTTAGATTTTGACCTAAGTGTGTGGAAATATCAGTTTTAGAATTTGCAAAATGATAGGCAAATAGGTCTCCTATAGCGGGAGGGTGTTCAACCACAACTCGGTCATGATGAAAGAGTAATAACATCAGGATAACACTTTTTTGTGATGTACTTCTAAACAACTCTAATGGAAGATGACCGAACAATTAATGCAAATATGATGCGAAGTAGCTTTAGTTTTACAACATTTATAATTCATTGTTTACTGAATTATTTTTCACTGCTGTTGAAGTATTTACAGTTCGATGGCCCTCACTAAGAAGTGTCAAAACACATTGCTTTAATATTGTAGCAAATGTTCCATTCTGTCTGAGTTTCAAAAACTGCTGAAGCTTGACTGATACTGTGTCTTCAGAAGAATCGGAGCTTTTATTATTTTTTCAGTATTTGTCCCTGAAATGAGTATTGAAAGCCATTCTGCTTTTGATACTTTTTTCCCTGTGGGGAGCATTTTCCCATTCCAGTGAACTTTGCAAGATTCATTGATTTCTTCTCTTTCAATTGTATTAACAATTTCTCCTCTTTTGGAAATGAGGCATTACAAATAGAAGTATAACTTATGTTATATCTATCAATATATCTCTAAACTTGTGATAACAGCTGAAATAATGAACATTACATTTCTATTATTAGTTTGAGTGAGATCTATGGCTGATACTAGCCCTGGAGTTGAGATGTTGATTTTTTTTCATCTTAGAAGGTTTAGGGAGGAGATCATTGTCAAAATCCGAACAAGTTCGTTTCGATCCACTGGAATGTGATGCTTGATGATACTGTACGTTGAAATAGTTTTAGGCCCAATTTTGATTTCGTTTCCAGCATATGTGATTCAGAGGCAAACATTAGTCTTTGAATTGAGTTTCCATTAATTTTTGTCAATAAGTATAAGGTAGAAAGTAATTTTTCAATAGCGCGGACATTTTTTTTGCAACAATTTTTTATTCCAAAAAAAGCTAAAGCAAACTCTTCACTTCAGGTGAAAAATTATTTCCACGATTGAATACATTTTTATTCTCTGAATTTGTACACCGATTTAACTAATATAAATTCCATTGAAAATAATACAGTCATGATAAGAAGGTCGTTATCAATCTGAAGTTACATTTAAAATATTAATGAATTTTATCGAACTTAATTTTGTAAGCATGAGGTTAAAAATAATTTTCATGCAGCTTCAGATCCACCTCGACAGGTTGGTCTTTTCATATTTCGAAAAGAATAAAATTCTGATTAACCCAAGACAGAACTCGTTAATTTCACGAAGAAATTAACGAATGTGAAGATTTTCGGGAAGTTGCGAGTCAATAGTGACTGTGTTGACGAACTCGAAGCTTAGTATTGACAACAAGTTGCTAATTTACAGGCAAGAGATTAGACCACCTATGTTGTACGCTTGACCCGTATTTTACAGCCTCAAGAAGACTCCTTTGCGGAGACTCGAGACTGCAGAATAAGGTGAAAATTGAAGAAAACTAGTTAGCTAACACATGAAAATAACTTTTAAAATATTTTGAGGGGCCACTGAATATACCAAGAGGAGAAAAAATATGAATATGGCATTAACTTACTTTTTTGTTTTTGATACGTTTATTTAATAACTACCGTTCTTTCATTTTAGTATTTGAACAAGTAACTTGTAGTTTTTGGCATTTTTCAATAAATAGCTGTTCATAATATAATATTTTTTCAGGCCACCTGACGATGATACAGATGAGCTCAGTGATCATGATGTTAATAAACTACTAATTGTTACACAGTCCACAACATCGTCAAGACCTCTCAAACACGAAGGCCATGACCGCACTGGGGATTGGACAACACGTGTGAAAATGTCCCAAGAATTGGAACAAGCAATCAATGATGGGCTGTACTATTATGAAGAAGACTTATGGAATGATCAAGATTATGTAAGATATGTTTTGTATTATTACTATCGATGTTTATACATTTCAAAAATCTGAAAATACATTTTCAGTCAAATGTTAGATGAGATTTTACCGAAAATTGTATGAGTTATTTCATATTGTCTGTAAAAGTCAATTCCATTCAAAGAAAACTTGAAAAGTAATGATTCTCAAATAAGGAGCGAGTTCTTGAATCCAACAGAAACATTTTGGTGGATTGCTTCAACCTATAGAAACACACTAACACTTTGAATAGACCAATAGCTGAATCCATCTAATCAATTGGTGGAATTATCACTGAATTTAAGAACTCGTCTGAACTATCTTTAGAATAGTAATGAATATTTTATATAAGAAAATAACAATTACAAATTCAAATTAGGAAAAGAGTTCATCTGGTCTCAGATACAGAACATTCGCCGAGGATATGTAACATTTTTCAATACAAAGTAGAGCCCTTTTCATCATGTGACAAGCACAAGCACAATCACCGTGTTGAAAGAGCAGTAGTTTAAAAATGTCCTACTGTTTTGTGCAATAATGGCTAGGAGAGCAAGCAAATCAATCTTAATAACAAATTGTGTTGATGATGCTGTACTCGTTCCTAGATCCGTCAAACCATCTGATTGTTAACAATTTTAAAAAGTGGTTAAAGTCATAAATCATAAGAAAGCAAAAATTAATGTCAGATCTATTGAAACACACTGAGGTCTACATTGCACCGAACAGAGATTGATAGATTAATCTTTTATTCTCCTTTCTATAGATACAAAGAAAGAAAATATGTATTGTCGCGGGACATGACTTTCAGTCAGTGTTATTTGGAGCACAATTGTGACAAAAGGGTCACAATTTGCAAATAAAGGCACGTGGGCACGGGCTTTGTAAAAATATGCAAAGCATTGTTTTTAACATTGACATGTTTCAACTCCACATTTTCATTTTTTGCAAAACTATTTGTGGATGGAATTCAAGCTCTTTTGTGGTTTGAATAACTATTTTTTGTAGGCTGATACTTCTGGACAAAAACCACATGAAAATACAAACAATTCAACTACTGTACCACGTAGAAATGCTCCTAGGTTTTACGCTGTTGTTAAAGACGATCGGCCTGATCCAAGTACTCCAAGAAAACGTAAGACAAGACACTCTAGTAATCCACCTGTAGAGCAACATGTAGGATGGATCATGGATGTAAGAGAACATCGTTTACGCACCACTTCTACAGGGTAAGATTTTTATTTTGTTTATAAATGAAATTTGGCATACATGTTTTGGCCCAATTAAAGTTTCAGCTCAATTTTATGGATTCTTATGATGTGTGAAATAGATATTTTGAAAAGGTTGAAAAACATGTCAACCTATATTTTCTATTTGCCACATTTCTACTATTTTTTTTAATTTGTGATGTAGTTGGATGATACTTGGTGAAGATACATGTCAACGTATTCAAATAATACTTTAATTCTGAGATTTTCACTCAAAACAGTAACTTCTTCAGATTAGTTTAATTGTTAAAAGAAATGCCATAAGAAAATATTGTATAGTGAAACAAACACATGTGGTTTTGTAAATTGTTAAGTAAAAGGCGATACAGCAATAGTCGATGTGATCTACTTTGATGCAATATGCATTCTGAAAGTGGTCTGATGTATTCAAATTTAATGAAACTGGATGTCGAAGGTCCCCTTGTTTTTGCATTTGCTTGGTCCATCTCTTTTTGAAGTATTGAGAGAATCTGTGTTCAGAAGTGCTAGTATACATATTCCATTGATATTTAAGCTGTCTTCTTTACAGTTGAAATTACTTATATATTTAGAGGTTTTTGTGGCCTCCCTGTCACATGACGGGTCAAAACAGCGCTGTCTGGTGTTGAAACCCAAACGTTGTGTTTGGGCTCTGATTTTCAACTAATCCTTTGTAACTGTATTTTTTCTTCCATAAATTTCAAATCTTTTAACACCTGTTTAGACAAAGAAGTCCGAGTGTTATTTGATTTGAAATGTACTGATTGTTCAAGATTGAAAGATTGAAACAATGGCAGCATATCTTCCTCACCTGTCTTATTTTTATTCTTCAATTCTATCCAAAACAAGCACTAGAAATTCAATACCCTTCTCAGCACGTGTTTCACCAATATATTTTATTCCTTTTCGAAAGTGTACTATTGCACTCCCAAGTTTTATGGAAGCTCGACAAAAAGAAGTTAGTTGAAAATATGTAATAATTCATGAAAAATGAGAAATAAAACTTTCCATGTTTTTTACCACATATAAAAGGACAGTCACTATGTTTATCCAGCATAAATTGAGTTCACATTCTCTGATTTGTAATTAATGATTATAGATTTATTTATATCTTGAAATTTCTATTGTAGCTGCAATATTTGAGGAAATGTTTGTAGGCCACACTGAGGGTTTGAATATCAAGTTCATGCCAAACAAGAAGCATTTACTTTAATTTTTACGAGTTCTTTCGTAATTATGCTTGAATTTTGAATAATGGTTGTTTATATAAGGTTCGTTCCAACCTTGAGTTACAAACAGATTTCCAACAGTTTGTAAATCGTTGTCTACGCGAATGTCTGGTAAATATTGATTTCTGATTAATTTGAAATTTCTGATTGGAACAGCTGATAGTTCAACTGAAGTTTGGCATGGAATTTCAAGATAACCTTTAAAAATAAATCTAATCAAGTGTATTTCTGGAGGGTAAAAGAAGGTTGCAGTATTTTATATCTCTATTCTACATGGAACTGGGAGGTAAGTAGGTCACCGCAATAATTGATTTGTGTAATTAAAGATGTTAATATTTTAGGTTCACTTAAATAATTCCTAATTTTTCCTGCGCCAGCAAACACATAATTTATTTTATAACAATTTTTGCAGGTTATGTTGTTTTAAGATAATCCTCAAACCATTCTGATAGATTTCGAACAGGTTTGAATCTTGAATGGAACAGAAAACTGATAGTTTACTAATGGTTGGAAACTCACGTTGGAATGCAATCACATTTCTGCGCAGAATCCTGACTGTCAGAAACTGTTTCTGAAGCTGGTTGGAACGAACCTATATATGAACTTCAATCATTTAAGATGTTGTGAGGCGCATAATACCCCTTCTTCCAATGGCGGAGTCTTTTCAATAAACACTTCATTGTGAGATTTTCAGTTAACAGTTTTAGAAAAAGGCAACACGTGTTTTGCTATAGCTTCTTTAGGCGTGTCTATACTAACATAGTCTTTGTTTGTATCATTTTCTAAAACTATTGTCTTAGTGATATTCCTTTTTCTTCTAGGAACTATGATATTTTTCGAAAATCTGCATCACTAATTTGGTTGTTGAAATAATAATCGTTCATTATTGTTAATTGTTCATTCTCGTTTTCGAAGGCCACTTCTAGAAATAGCGCTGGTTCTGCTTTCGTAAGTAATTAATCGTTCCCAGTTCGATTACTCAAATGGACAGCAATTCCTCTGTTCTTTATTTGGCACAATTTTTTTGGGTTGATTTTTTCTTCTAGAAGAATATTGTTTAGATTCAGTAATCTGTTATTTAATTTATCTAAAAGAACAATTTGTTCAGGCAATCTCAAATTACCTACACTGTAGGTTGATGGAGTGACTCCTATCAGAAAACAGCTACTTCCCTGGCTAATACCACGAAGGGCGTTGGATTATATCTGACAGGTGTCAGTGCAGGAACCTTCACTGAAATTATTCCTGCATATGCTGTTGGCGATACAACTGCCGTAATAGATTTTCAATTATTGGAACACAGACTGGTTTCGGGGTGTTTGGCCATTCATCAATGCAAGGTAGTGTCTATCACCAACATAAAGTCGATGATTTCCGATAATTGAAAATCTTAGAGTATGAAAAATGAGAATTGAAACTTTCCATGTTTTTTATCACTTTTATTTATAACTAACGTTAGTGCAGTTTCCTTCTATACGGACATTTTCAAACTTATACATTGAACTAATAATGATTGTTACATTAGCCTTTTACAACACAAGTGTAGGTAATAACAGAGGTACTTAACTTAATTGAGTGAGTACCTGAACTTTGTTTACCTGTGACAATGTGGACACGTTAGTTTGAAAACTGGTGAGTAAACTAGATCGATTTGATCATTTCACAGGTTGCACCGCAGTGTTTATGCTAATGAATTTCCAAGGATTCCAAATAATTGAGTTTGCATCCCTTCCTTGCATAGTGCAAAATTTCCGTATCATTTAGATTCGGGAACTTGTGATTGCATCTCAAGGAGTGGTTTGAAAACATCGAATCATTTTTACCTAGTCTGAAGGACCTTTCATGTTCAGCATACCGTTTTGAGAAATTTCGACCACATTGTCCCACATGAACACTATTACACTCCGGAAATTTATTCACTTGGGATGGTAATATGATTCTTTCCATTCAGACACTCATAAATTAGCAGCCTACAATTCAATGTTGCACAGAGCATTCGCACTACCTTTGTCTGCTAACAATCTACCTAGAGAAATTGAAATAATTACACAGATAGGCTGTAATAAAGGTTTCAACACAGACACAATCCAGAATCGGAAAACAAAGGCGTAAATTCACTTACTGATTAATATACCCCCAGATCAAACAATCAGAAATCAGGAAATGGGTAACTCTAACATATTTTGGTAAAAGAACAGAGATAATTGCGGGTTTCTTCAGAAAAAAACAATGGGGAAGTGGCATTCAGACCACTTGCCAGGTTATCTGATTTCCTTTTCAATGCCAAAGATACAGTGAAATTGGAGAAATCTGGAGTTCATAAGCTTAAGTATCCGGAGTGTAATTGTATTTATGTGGGACAATTTGGTCGAAATTTCTCGAAACGGTATGCTGAACATGAAAGGCCCTTCAGACTAGCTAAAAATGATTTCACGTTTTGTAGTCATTCCTTGGGATGCAACCACAATTCCCAAATCTAAACGATACGGAAATTTTGCACTATGCAAGGAAGGGTTGCAAACTCAATTATTTGGAATCCTTGGAAATTCATAAGCATAAACATGTCGGGTGCAACCTGTTGAATAATGAAATCGATCTAGTTTACTCACCGGTATTCACATTGTCGAGGTAAACAAAATTCAGGTACTCAATTGAGTTAAGTGCATCTGTTATTATCTGCACGGGTGTTATATAAGGGCTAATGTAATTAATCATTTTTAGTTTAAAGTATGAGTTTGAAAATGTCCTTATATGACGAAACTGCAGTAATGTTAGTTGAAAATAAAAGTAATAAAAAAGATATGAAGTTTCAATTCTAATTTTTCATGATGATTTCCTACAACGTAATAACGCCTACATCTATTGTATTACTTTCAGAGTATCATTTCCGTACTAGGCTGAAGCGAACAACAAACAGGTTTGCAATCGCCCCATCTGCCTGTAAACGAGGTAACCAACCGCATATCCGAAATTTGCCCAATCCCTTGTATAAGGAAAAAAACTTCACAAATTCCATTCTCGGCATGTTTTTCTTTGAATAATTTAATGAGCATTTCTTTTTCATTAATTAGCTTTGTGGATTCGTGAGTGGTTGCTGATGTATTGTTGTCCAGTTGACAATACTGTATTCTGCCATCACATATTTTTATGCATTTTTTGTTGCACATGACAGATGAAATATATTTCCATGTTACACAATCTAGATCTAGACCTTTGGTTTATTTGCTTTGGCAGCATCTATTTTTTTTTCTTTGAAACTATCCCCATCTACTATGAGTGAGCTCTCTACATTTTCACTTCCACTGTCAGTGGGTACCACTTTTAAATATATTTAGGGCGTCTCTATGAAACAGTTACACACTAGGTGCAGCAAATTCCACAAGAAATGTCTTAACATTTTCACTTAAGATTACAGTTATGGCAAAAAGAATTGCTGGTCATTTTGATCTTTTGCAAAAAACATTTTCAATTCAAAGCTTAGTTATTTATTATGGGAAATAAAAAATTATGGCATATTTTTTAAGCCTTTAAATAATGCTGTTTTAATCAATTAATCAAAGTTTAAGTTTTGATACTTTGGATATATTTATTTTCTGAATACTTTTTTATTGCAGGAGTAGCTATGGAACAAGTCCAAATGATGCCCATCTTGGCACAAGTTATGGTAGTGTTCCTCAAGCCTTGCCAACATTTCAACACCCATCTCATGCTTTGCTCAAGGATAACAACTTTACACAGCAAGCCTATCATAAGTTTAGGCAGAAGGGTTTGAAAGGTTAGTTGATTTTGTATCAAGTTCATGTTCTTTTCAGTCTAATGCATGTTGAAATTCCATTACAGAAAGGAAGAGATTCGGTATTGGTCAGTCAAATGAGATGAATACACTTTTCCGATTTTGGTCATTTTTTTTGCGAGAAAACTTCAATCGAACAATGTACAATGAATTCAAAACTCTTGCTCTGGAGGATGCAGAACAAGGTTATCGTTATGGCTTGGAATGTTTATTCCGATTTTATTCCTATGGCTTAGAAGTGAAGTTTAGACCGCACCTGTATGAGGATTTTCAGCAAGAAACAATAAGAGATTATGAAAATGGACAGTTGTATGGGTTGGAGAAGTTTTGGGCATTTTTAAAATACTATAAACATGGTGGTCATTTGAATGTTAATCCAGCATTGAAAAGATATTTGTCTAAGTTTAAGACTGTTGAAGATTTTCGTGTTGTTGAAGTGAGTTGTATATCGCTTATTTTCGGCTTCTTTTATAAATATTATTCACCTTTTAGCCTAGAATTGAGGAAATATTCAAATCTCATCACGGGAAAGGGAATCAATACAAACCGACCAGACGAAATAGGAGTTTATCCGAGAGTCAGTCTGCTGTCCCAAGTACCTCGCGAGATGATCAAAGACGTCCATCTGGGGCATATCAAAGGTTCAAGGGTCACAATTCCATCAACTGAGCCAACAGTAACTAATTTATTTTACAGAAATGAATATTCACATCCGCAGCCAGGAACAAGTGCTCCCGCTGAAACAGGTTTCAAATATTCTAGATCTCGTACTCAATCTTTTGGCTCTGGACGTATACGTACTAATAATTCTCGCCCACGATCTGATTCGTGGAGACAAAAAGATACCAAGTAGAGAGTTTATTGGTGAGTAATTGAGTAATTCGAGCTTTGATATTCATTTTTACATCTTGATAATTTTGAGACCATTATAGATATATAAAAAGTGAGGACCAATTCTAAGAATTCCTTTTGTATGCCTACAGCATCTAATGTTGCAAATTTATTCTCTAAGGTGCTGGACTGTTTTGTGAATAATGAAAACTTTGAATTTATATTCCAAACTAACACACTACTGTACCAATTCTTCATTCGTACTTTTTTTTTCACTTTAATCTCTTGTTTTGATGTTAGTAAATAGTGAAGTGATGTTAGTCATCATTTAAATCTTAATTATATATGAGCTTATGCTCATTAATTATATTTTAATAAGCATACGCTCCTGAATAAAAAAAATTGGTGCATCACCATCCATCCTATTATTACTTACATTGGTTGATATATTTAAGGAGCACTACTAGTGGTTCAGTTCAGAGTATTAATCACTAAGAAGGTGATGTAACAATCCATCCATCAATTAGTGCTTGTCTTTTTTTCTAAATTCAAAACTAAATTCAGAGAAAATAATGACATATTTTAGTTAGTCAGCAATTGTATCATATTGAATATAAATGGCAATAAGTTTTGTAGGTTTGTAGTTAACCTCTTTCAAAATTAAATTCAATCATATTTTGTGAAGTTCTTGTAATACTTGATATTGATCAAAGTCTTCATTATTGAACAGTTTAATGAATGAGTCGAAGACAGATATATGGGTGTAAAGGGAGTAGTTGCCATCCGACTTTGAAAAGATTCATAACTTTATATTTTTGGAGGCTAAATTTTTACTGTGATGAAATTTCTTTGAATAGGTCTATCTCAACTGTATTTGGTTTCAAAAAAATATTTGGGTCTTGTTCAAACTATACATCTTGAAAGAATTGAATTTTTTCATGAATTCATAGTGATAGTCTTTTCAGATCTCCTATGATCGAAAATCAATAATATTAATTATCGTTGTAAGGCAAATTTTCAACTGTTTCTCAGTTTTTCACATAAAAAAATGGACTAAGCACGATAGGCATTAGTAGTTTCATGTCGTGAATTTTAATAAAAAATGTTGATTTGTAACTCGGATTCATAAAGTTCTCTTGCTATAGTGAAGCAAGTAATAGGTGGTTTTGAGAAGTAAAAAAGAAATATCAAAACTGATTTGTGATCCATTTTCATAACTAATACCGTCACAGCGTACTTTATATTTGATACAATCAACACTGATGTATGTGTGCTAGAAATTTTCAGTGGGTATTTTAAATTTCTTAAACTTGAAAGATTTAAAAAAATATTTGTTCAATCTGATGTTTGGTATATAAAGATTTTAATGTTCATCTGCAACCCCACTGAAATTTTTTAAATCTAATTGCATTGAATGGAGCTAGTTGTAACATTAGTTAAATTTACTGAGTTTCATGAAATATGACAAGCCGGTTGATTAGTTTATGATTTGTTTTACTCATGGTATCCACTAACTTATTTTAATCCCTATAACCCCCCAAAATTAGAAATCATCAGAAAATTTTGTTGAGCTGTTGAACGACATTCTACTGATTTCTGATTGTGAAATGGAAAAAGTGCTATAATGAGTTGTAGGAAAGTAGAAATCATCAATAGTACTAGTCTTCCTAACTTTCAACTGCACTTTTTTTTTCAGTCTCATCAGACGTCTAATATTTTTTCCTGGCTCACATATAAAATAAAGTGAAATATAAGTGGTTAAACTGTTCAAACAAAAATTTTAAGATTGTCATCTGCTAAAAAAAGTTGATCAATTTTAAATACTTGATAAAGTATTCAGGTCTGGCAGAACATTCCCTTAATTGCAACTTTTCGTTTTGCAATGCTGGTGGATTGGGGCTACATGAGTTACACAATTTAAGAAATAATTTCTTCTTTACATCGCCCAATCCACACAATGAGAGAGAAATAACAGCTGTTATTATATTCATCATTTTTTTCAAATCCCTCTCACATTACTTGGAGATATATCTTCTTCATCTGTAATGTCAAATCACTTCAAAGTATAAAAATTATGGCCCTGATTCAGTGGAGAAGAAAGATGAAAAATCCCGATCTTATTGTGCTGGAGGATAATTGAACCTGAATCTGAAGGAATTGACTTATTGTATGTATTCTTCATTCACGCAAATTAAAATATAAACATGATGGTTGAAATGGTATTGCAACAATATATGGAGTTGTACAGAAAGTCAACCGGAAGTCATTCCGGAAGTCAACCCCCCGGAAGGTTGAAATGCATTCTCATGAGTCAAGTTTTGTTGACCAATAATAGTTGAACAACAGAAGTTGAATATGACTTGAATTAGGTTTTGTTCACATGTTCAACACAAAATGTTTCAATTCATTATCAACTCAATTTAACGTAATTCAGATTAAAATGGCATCAAAAGCAGTTGTTGAAAACGAACTGAATCGACTGATTCAACTGCTGTTCACACCTGTCAAGACATATTTCAACTTGAGAGGAACAATAAAATTTGACTTGGTCACTGTTTTGTAGACCCACTAAAAAGTTTATCAACTTAATTGAAACAAAGCTTCTCACTAGGTTTTTCATTCAACTTTTGTTGTTCATTGTTTAAAATGATACAGTGTGGTGATGAAACCTGATTTCTACAAATCCTTGAAGTCAAAAGTCATTGGTAGGTGAAAATATAGTGAGAGTGACCTTCCACATAAATGGTAGTAACCATAATTATCTTGTAGGAGAATTGAGAGTATCTTTGAAAAATTTTTGGGGATAACCTTGAAAAATTTGATTCGTCTTCAGTAGGTGGTACTGCATTTGCGTAAAAAAAACTTTCCTATAAGGTTTTAGTACCGTCTTACAACTTGTTGTTGATTGTCACATACGCTCATTTATTGCAACCATTGACTCGAACCTAAAAATGCATAAAAGAATGGTCAATATAATATACAACAGATGTTCAGCTTAAGTCGTCAATAATTCATGAACAACTCCATATATATTTCTCTCTGTTTCATCCACTCACAAAAATTGACTTCGGGAATGTTCTGATTCTATTTTTCATAAAACGAATTAGAGTTGATTGGAAAACAATACTACAAGTTTGATTCAGTCACAATTTATCAAAACAATCCAACCATAATTCTGTCACCAAATCTACTAAAGGTTGAAAAACGGCTTGTTTTTGCAATTTATTATAATTTACAGTGATAGAAAAATAACCAAATTCATTTGCAGAATATGTGTTCAGAAGTTAATTTTTCATACCAGCGAAATAAGTTTTGTTTTCTTTATAAATAGTAAAATATTCAACTAGTAATTAGTGGGTGTATACTATTTTAGTTTAATTAATGAATAATTCGAAATGAAAAAGTGGCATTTTTTATGTTTTCACTTGGTGATTTTTCAAATGAAGTTCTACAGGCATGGAATTTTCTAAAATACTCGTATTTACTAATTGTACCTTAAAACCAGAGGATATTTCAGTTTGAAATGATTAATGTATAGGAAATGAGTTATATTTTATTTGATATCATGTGGTACATTCTAAGATAATGTATCTCTTCCAACTTCCAGGGATGTTGCCACATCTTTATTGTGTTTTCATGAGCCATCTGTGATTTCAAACTTCAATACAAAGCACCTAAATATTAATCCAACAATATCGATGCAACATAACTCATTGAGAACTTGTCCACTTATATTAGGTGTCTGTCTCAGTTACATCTGTTATGTGTTCGGATTTTACAAGAGCAAGTAAAAAATGTGATCTGTTAGCTCCAAAATCATCTTCAAAATCAGACAGATTTTTTCAACTGTCATTTGTCTAATTTTTAAAAAATGGTTGAGTTTCAGGTATATTTTGGAAAATTAACTCTGGTGAAATTCTTGTGAGCACATACTATCTTCAGAGAAGAGTACATAACACATTTTCATTGACATGATGCCTTATCCAACACTAGTCATTTTCAAAAAGTTATATTTTTTGAATTTTTTAAAGAAAATTATAAAATACAGTGCTGTTGCAGAAAAAACTTCATTGATCATATATTATAAGTTTTGTAATAACAATAATACCAGAAATGTCGCTCCGTTGACGCTGTGATCACGTGGCATCAAATCTGTATCTGCTCACTCGGCTCCAGGTTTTTATAACCGAACACATTGAGATATATTCATCTTTCATAAGATGAAAAATACACTTATCCAAATTATTTAAATCAACTCTATTGGAGGAGTTTATGTATTTATAATGACAATGACATTAATTATAACATTTCAGTAATTTTTTCCTTTTCATTAAAATCAAATCAAAATTACTTTTGGAC
>NW_019292951.1:0-43949 GCF_000500325.1 Leptinotarsa decemlineata | reverse complement strand
AACTTCCATGTTTTTTACCACTTTTGTTTGTAACTAACGTTACTGCAGTTACAAATAAAACTGGTAAAAAACATAGAAAGTTCCCATTCTATTTTCTTCATAATAATATCCTACCACGTAGTAACGGCTACACCCATCAATTTAGTAATTATTCTACTTTTCCATAATAGGAAACTTTTCTCGAATTTAACTGACCTTGTAGGTCTTACGGTTTCCGATACAGCAAAATCAGCTTAAAAAAACGGCCTGTATATAGAGGAAAACTAATTAGCTGATCCAGAAGCAAATTTCTTTAGGGTTTACTTTTGAACATTAAAGTGATGTCGAAAGCACTAAGGCTTTGAGCATGTGACGGCTCAAAGCGTTTGTTGGGGACAACGTGGAAATAGTTTTATACTTTTTTCACAACCTCCTAGACGATCCGGATATTGTATTATCGGTGGTGTGAAAGAAGATGTCAGACTGGTTTTCTGAGATACATGAAAGCATCAAAGTAAAATTGTTATAGGTCTCGCTCGAAATAAATTATTCAAGTAACACTTTTTCACTAGAATTTAATAAACTGATGGGTTTTATTTCGTATAAAACGTATTGAAAGTTTTGTCAGTTTTAATGTCGTCATTTTTCAGTTATCGCTGGACTTTAATGGTATTGGGTCTTTGATTATTCCTAATCTAAAATACCTCGTCGGTATTGCGCAAGAACAGTGCTCAAGATATAAAAACTGGCTGAAAGAAAGAACTATCAATAACTACATTAAAAATCAATACTAGGTGTTATTGAGCCTCCAAAGTTTCTTCCATCAAAACGGCCCTTCAAAAATTATATCTATTAGCATGACAACACAAATTGAAGCTTGCATAAGAAAATTTTTTGCAATGGTCGAAGATGTGAACCTAGATGTTCCCCAATGCTCTGTTCTTGGGCCATCTTCGTTTTGAACGCAATCTAGATAACCAATACTCTGTTTCTATTACTCCTTCCACGACATAAATGTAGTTGGTGAATCATGACATGGATGATGGATGACTTATGATTGTAATATGACGTGGGGTGTCAGACAAACCTTCCAGTAAATCTCGATACGGCGTGGAATAAAATAAAATATGTTTCCAGCAATTTGAATTCATTTCAATTACAAAGCATCTGAAGATATCTGGGATTTTGGAAATAAAGTTAATATTTTACCTAAGAAATTCGACCAAGTTACTAACCGCTAATCATTGTATAATGTACCATAAAAAACAAGTGAGTTATCATTAAAATTAACCGGCAATATTTCATCATTTCAGTTTATAACTAGTGAATGAAAATATGAGATGAGAAAACACCTTTTTTTATATATTTCATGTCCACCTGAAGTGACAATTGACAAAACATATTGTCGAATAAATTCCTCTGAATCACCCACTGTGTATTAGCCATTAGTGTCAGTTATCATGATGATTATGAAAAGATATCCCAAATAAATTCTCACCCGATACTGTCGATTGACGATATTCGATTAGGATGAAAGTAAACATAATATCTGTCTGTCAATGTCATTTGTCAATTAAACTATTAATTTTTGACGTTTTTTGTTTTGTTCTTTGCTTAACGAACGAAAATGAATACTTAAAGAAAATAGACTTTTGTTTTTGACACATTTTCGCGAATGACATTGAGAGTTATGACAGGAATTCAAATGGCATCATATTATGTATTCAATAAGACAATTTTTGTTACTTTTGATAATCTTTTGTAAATCATACTTTGACGACTCCTATCCCAACTATCCTATCAAGAGGTTTACACATGTTATCTTCATTACTTAGAGATAATGTTACAAAGACCTATCCAGCTTTCTGTGTTAGATATTTAGCAAATAAACGATTTTTCAATATTAATCTGCTTAAAAATGATTTCGGAAACGATGTTGAAAACTCGGTAGAAACAAACAAAAGTGTAATTGAAACGAAATTTATATGGGTTTACAATTTACTGAAAACACATTTCATAGCTGACTCATTACAAAAGAAATTTACTAGGTTTTCCTATTCAGGTTTCTGTAACATATGTCGCTAGGTCTGAGGACATGTTTCAACAGAAAATAATATATGTATCCGAATCTCGATAATTCAAGAATTAAATTTCTATAGTGTAAATGTTTTTTTGTTATTTCCAATGATAGGGGTGATGAAGATGTTGATGAGATTAAGGGTGAATGAAAAAAAAATTACCTATCATTCTCACTGTCGACATTCATGACAGTATTTGTTGAATTTTCAATACATTCATGGTCTCTTTCCGAGGCGATAATGGGATTTAAGTTAATGTCGCTTCTTGGTCTGCACTTAGGAAATAATTTACTAATTTTTTCTGTATTCTCGCTAACATCAATATTATCTAATGCCAAAGTCAAACTGGTCATTTCTATTTAGATTCTATAAATATAACTTCCATAATACTCTTCTTGAGAACCTACGAATAAAAATAACGCTAAACCACCTAGAGTAGGGAAAAAAAACCAATAAAATAGAGGTAAATCGACTATGATTCATTAATGGGATCTCGAGCACAAGAACCGATTCTAATTAACTTCCGTGAAACAACATCAATGAAAGTTAACGATCTTACCGCTCTCCAAACAAGGTAAAAGGTAAACACTAAAACAATCTGACAATATTTCGAGCAAAAAACCCTTGGGCAACATCAATTCACTCTCACTTTATAACAATAATTATTATGTTTAATAGGAATCAATAGTCAGGAAACACCAGAAACCATTGCTGTTAACAAATCTAATGTTAATAGTTAATGTTTACAAATTTTAACACCACACCAAAACATGTTGATAAATTTTTAGAATTAGGATATTTACATGCCGATAGTTTCTGTTTCTTGCGATGTTTAAGAGTACGAACACAATTTTCTTTTAGCCACCAGACGTTTCGTCCGTCCAGCCCAAAATCAATATTTGAAGAGGCGGCGCACAAAATATGCCAAGTTCGCCAACCCCTTTTATACGGCTTCCTCAAACTTCAGAAGCAATGACTGATATTTGTTGTTACTCGGAATGAACGGAGAGCTTTCACAGCAGTCACATCAACATTTTTCAACTTTTCACGTTAAAACTGACGCCATGCGCCAGTTTTTGCGTCACATTTAAGTTTGGTCAATTGCAAATTACAAAATTATCGAACGCATGTGTAGTTACTTCCGAATAATAACGGATCCCTAACAGGATGCAGGGTTGCCAGAGATTAGGAAAAATCCCGCTCTCGCGGGTTTTTTCAAAACGTCAAGAATTTGTTAGATATTTCTAACCTGGAAAACGATCTGCATACACGTTTTCTGAATCACCACTGGAATAAAGAATAAAAGTTTTAGTTTACTACTACCTAGTATTGAATTTCTGGCAGATGATAAGTTCTGAACAATGAAAAAAAAGCTCTACTTATGTGATTGTTGTAGTTAGTATTGTTCAATTTTGACTTTACAGATTTCTTATACCTTTAATTTTCAAGGGTTCAGTGTTCAAAAAGCATATGCAAAATGGAACACAATTGTTAACTCAAAAGTTAAAAAAAGGCTGATGAAAGCTGGTATGTGTTCAATAAATGCTTTCAGCATTTCATGCACACGTAATAAATTAAAAACTGATACTACAAAATGTAAAAACATTGTTGGAAGAAATGATATTTTGTGGTTCAAAAAAAGTATCTGATTCAAGTTACATGTAAAAATTCAAAAATCTATTCATTAGTGGAGATGTTTTTGGGTTGAAGTGGTGATTTCAATTTGTTGCTCCCGTTGGGGAATTGTTGAAATTTGAACTGGCAACCCCGCAAAGAAGTTTTGGGATTTCTTGCTTCCTGCAATAAGCTAAACAATTAAGGTTATTGGCACAGAAGGTCCATAATTTAAGGTAGTTGTTCTACTGGCTTGCACCACAATCAACAAATAATGAAATTCAGTGAAACTATAAACACTACAAATGATCCCGAAAAAAACGGTCAAGATAAATATCCTGCTTCCCTATTTGTCACGACAACGGCACAAAAATAAGCTGACATAATTAGTGTCTAGTTCTCCAAGTCAAGGTTAATGAAGTCAAATATTTGAGTAAAATTTTAATTCAGATATTACCTTTATAAACGCCTCTTCAACACTGATTGTCACTATGTCAACAACACTATTATTAACACTAATATATTTGTTAATTTTTGCAGAACTGAAAAGTATTGACACTTGTCAGAATCAAACAAACTTGACAGATGACAGCTAGACTTAGGGATTATACCCGTCAAACGGATGGCCAACTTCAAACATTATTTTTGAGCCAAGTTACGTCACTAACGATGCTCCTAGATTGAAGAAACCTATTTGAATATGCACATTTTGCTGTTAATTATAATAACCATAGCAATGTTTTCTCTACTGTTTGTTGAAATTATGGAAATACGACAAAATTTTACAACTTCATTTGACAGAATACCAAAAACTTATTTTTTTGGAAAAACGTAAAAATTTAGTGTTGTTGCTAAAAATGTGTGCGTTTATTGTCTGATGCTTAATAGTTTTGTTTCCAATTCACTTCACTTTAAGATGAACGAAATGTAGGATGCACATTGTGGAAACTTCCATAATCGAATCGAGTATTAAGTCGGGGTAATGTCAAAAAACTCTTCTTTACCGAGCTGACGAGAATTGTTATTCCTTCATATCTACATAGTTGCTTCCCGCTGTCCTTATGTTGCTTAGATCATAGTAAAATAATGTGCTTAGATCTTTAAAACTATGCGAGGGATTTAAATGCGTTTTTTATGGATAGGTTGATTTGAAAGGAAAGTTTATCACACGTATAAAACAAAGTCGCTTTCTGCTGTCTGTCTGCTAATTTTTCTTGTATTCCATATTTTACCGCACCTCAAATCCCTGATCAGGTTCAGTAGTTTTACTAAATTGTACGATTTGTAAAAGTTTTATGGATATTAAACCTTCTTTTACTTCTTATGGAAACTTGTGATAGTTTTCAGACATGATGTAATTCATAGAATTGAAAAGAATTATTCAAGATATCCATATCTGAAATCAATGAAATATGTAGTATATTTCATTCAAATTTTATATATTTGTAGTTTTTGAACATTGGTGAAATATATAATAGGCATCATCGAGATGCCAATCTGATTTTTTTTTTGCAGGCTACTGCCTAATATTACTAAGCAAAATTTGTAATTTGCTCTTCATATTTACTATATTTCAAAAGTTAAAGAGAGTGACAGACCTATGCCAGAAATAACTTGTGTACTCATCTCCCCAAATAACATTCAGACAGTAATTTTTGCGTTCAAAGAGAATACCTCCATCAATTAGTTTTTCAAAATTAATTTTGCTGTTTTCAACAAATTCAAAAAATGTACAAAAAAATATATTGCATTATTTACATAACAAGCAGAACCTACAGGAGACATGAACACTAACTATTAGTTGAGGAATGTGTAGCTTTTGACATCATATGTTCCACACGATTAGCAGTTTCTCTAACGACATCTGATAACTCGGGCAGTTCTGGGAGATCTAAGGTTATATGTGCAGATAAACGTTTATAAACCGAACTGGTATCTGATTTCTTTCTTCTTGATTCCTCATATTTCAGTTGTTGTTTGAGAAATATGGCATTTTTTAAATTGTCTTGTATATTCTTGAAACTTTCCTCTGCTGCGGCCATTGCTTTTATTGCTCTAAAAATATCATTATTCTCAACTTTATTAGAAACTGACGAAAATGTCTGTAATACAAACCCTACTGCATATTCCATATCATAACAGCGGCCTTGTAGTTCTGTATGTAACTTGCTGACGTCTACTCTACGATCAACCATAGGATTCAAGGCTTTTCTCACATGTTCTTGGAGTCTGTAGAAAGCCAACGAGGGTTCATTTGCTACAATGTGCATATTCTCTGATATTCTTTCAGTGGCTAAAAATAATTGTTGATAGAAAAACAAGAGTTTTAATAATGATTTGGTTACATTTCCGAACTTTTGTCTCCAAGTCTGAATCAACACTGAATGACATTTTTCAAAATTATAATAAGCTGCTGGTCCAAAACTTTTTGGAAAATTGTTTATCGGACCATAAAAAAATAATGTAATTTTGACATCTGTCATTTCTTCTTCTTCTTATTTTTCCAATAATGGCTTCAGCTGCCAGGTCTATCCAGCCAGGAGTTCCAGAATCACGTATTTAACCTTGACCATATGACGTTTGACGTTTACAATCAAAAGAATCTGTAACCTCATCAAGTGACCATCTTTGCTACATTCGAGTTGATGCGCCATCGGACAGAGACAGTGTTTGTATATATGAACCCTGTTTAGTTGTTTTGTCGATAACTTACGTTGCTCTTTCCTATTTTTCTCTTCTGTTGATCATTGTACAACTCTTCTATATTATTCAGTGTAATATCTATGAGGTGGATTTGATTTGACACCCGACCGAGCAGGCCGTGCTTCGTACGATATCGTGTTTCATGAGCCCTATTACACCCTGAAGCACGGTTTTTTAAATATTTTTCCATTAGTCGTGCATGGCTTTCAACATTATTGCCAAACAGGGTTCGTATATACGAACCCTGGGCCTGTTCGATGGCGCGTATGTAGTTATTGACAAAAGAAGTTTCTTTAATCAAGTTATCCCTTCTCATGAAGAAGAATATATATGGATCACTTGAATTGTATTCCTGCAGCTCTCATCAAAGAATATATCTAACAAAAGCACTTTGTCAAGCTGCCGCGGTAATAATTTTCTTGGATGGTGTTCCCTATACATATTATAATATACAGTGCACCAAAAACTGTGCCGCACACTGGATGATTTTTTTTTTATTTCCCGAATGAATGAAGAAATTTTCTTCATCTCCTGAAGACGCCAATTAGGTTTTCTATTTTTTGAGATTACATCAAAATGAAAAGATAATGTGTGATTAGCCACATGGATAAATTACTTATAAATTAACCTTTTTAAAGATATGTCACTCAATACTTTCCCTGTTCAGATTCTTAGGGCGATAGTAACCAAGGGACGGGGAACGAGGTAAGACAATAGAGGTCATCATTGAAAGATACCCCCTTTGAACTAGAAATCGGCCTGTTTTCGCATTCTTTCTCAAAAATATGTTTCGAAGATATTCCATCTATTTTATTCCGAACACTGTATATGCATTGAGGTGTATGTGGTTTATGCAATGTTTGGCGTCCTATAATATGGTAAGTGATTGCACTTCGAGAAAAATGTCACTTTTTTGGTGTATGAGAAAAGTATTTTTGTTGAATTCTATCTCAGCAAAAATATTATTTCTTTAGTTGTCTATGGTTCCAACTGTTCTGAGTTTCTGACAGGTGTTGTTTCGTGTTTATTATTTGATTGATAATGTTGTTTGAAAAATAATTGTTTATATATTGAAACTGTTTGAATCCAGTAAAAATTTAAAATTGGTTAATGATCCTGTAAAACTGAATGTTGTTTTTAATTCATGATTATCTTTTTTGTATCGAAAGTGTAATAGTTTACAATGTAATATCGAATATTTGCTAAAAGTTAACCTCTTTATAATGTTGGTGGTAAAATCTAAGAACATCTTTTTGTTATGGTATCTTCATTGAAAAATTGGCAATTGGAAATTTATCAAATGTGTCAGTGAATGTGGGGAAACTTTTATTTAATGGAATACAATGGAGCTTATCAGGGACAATGAAATTGTTCCAAGTAGTAGTTATCAAAGTGAGGAAGGGGTGAGAAGTTGTAGAATTAAAAAGAAACAGACTGATCCAACATGCTGTCCAATTTGCAGTGTGACTATAAGAGACACGGAAGTTGATATACATTTGAACTCTGAGATTGAAAAGCTCAATAAACTTCCCTCATCAAAATACAAGGTAAATAGTAAAAGCAATCCTTCTAGTTCATCACACAATAATACTGACAAAAACTGGGAGACATTCCAAAAGGTACGGTCCAATAGGCAGACTAGACAAAGGACCAAAACCAGAAAAAGGCGAGCTGAGGATACTTGCCCTATATGCAATAATGAGGTAAGCGAAGATCTCATACTTCATGTAGAACTGTGTTTGAGAAGGTCAGAGACAGCAAACGGTAGTGAGAGCGATGAAAACATAGACGTGGAAGCCTTTGAAGAGTATGAATGGGCCGGGCAGTCTCGTATACGAGCTACTGCTCTTTTGCAGGGAAGTGTGTCAAATTTGGGTACATCAATAACCATGGCAGAAGAAGATGAAGACTTAAACGTTGATGTAGATGACACCCAAATGTATGGATTGCCACAGTACCATGAAAAAGATGTGATCCTTCCATGTGACAACCCAGGTGCTACAGCACTTCGTATGGCTGTTACAGGAAGTCAGCCAAAAAAATTGTGTATAAGAACTGATAACGACTCCATAAATACAGAACATAGTTCTGGTTGTGATCCTATTATAGAAGTATTAAAGAGACGGATTCGTGAATTGGAAAGTAAGAATAAGGAAGATGTGTTCAAATGCCTAATTTGTATGGAACGTTATAGAAATCCTGTTATATCTGTGTGCTGTTGGCATGTCCATTGTGAAGAATGCTGGCTGATGACTTTAGGAGCCAAAAAGTTATGCCCCCAGTGTAATATGATAACATCACCAGCAGACCTGAGAAAAATCTACATGTAATACTGTGTTCTACAAATTCTCATTATTTATTCAAATATTATTTGCTGTTATTTTGTATCTAGAATATAGATATTTTTTGATAAGTTTTCACTTATTTCAACGGTAATGACAAATATTTTATTTTCCTACCATTATTATGCTAAAATACACTTATACACGAAGAAAACATTTTTTAATTGAAACAACAAAACAGCAAAAAATATTGACATTATGTTAGATGCTTCAAAGTTTTCATTCAGAAATTCTTCAGTTTGATTTGTCTTGAAACTTTATTTAGTTTGATGTTTATGTACTTAAAATCTCTAATTGCTTGAAGGAATTAATAAAGGCTCGCCAATTTGTTCCTTGTAATTTTATGATCTCAAAATTAGTTATTTCAGGGGAGAGGTGATGTTCCACAAAATATTTAGTCATAGTGTGGAACATCTGGAGAATGATTCATTATTATGACTAATGATTATCAGCCGTGTGTTTCAATTCAGATTCAAATACTCTGGGTTTGCTAAAACAGTAGAGGATGAAATATTAGCTGGTCGTGTGATTTTTGAGGTTTCCGTCAGATTAACCGTAGAAAATCAATGGCATCATTTTTGTAGCGAATTTTCTCATAAATTTTAAGAAATAAATGTCGAGAAACTCGTTCATTGAAGTATGTAGTTTTAAGAACAGATACAAAACAGATAAAATTATTGTTACTATACTCTGTTTCCTGATAGTAGAGAGTAATAAATGATCATTTTATATGCAAAGTGTTCAAACAAAATTTCGTGATTTTCTTCTGATCTGTCACAAGTGGTCTAGTACAGTTTATAATTAACCAGGACCGCTATACTTTTGTATCCCAAAAGGGTCGCAAACAAAACATTTTATGAACTTTTTAGACATTTTATCTGAAATGGTTAACTTTTTAGGTGAGGGTTGGATTTTTTTTGTCGAAAATGATTAACCTGGTTGAGATTCATGTCTGGGAGACCCAACCTGCAAGAATTTTTACCTTCCTACAAGATTACGTGAGCAATGTTTACTGAGCACAATCCTAAAGATGATTTCACAGCTTTATTTTTTTCCAATCTTGAATATATATACTTACCTATCGATGACTTTGAAACTCCTGTCAGTTGCAAATACATTTCCACCAGAGTATCAACGGTATACGAAGGATTTTGGTGAAGAATAATAATCTTTTCGTTAACAGAAAGAGTACCTACATTTGCACATTCATTTTAGTAGAGAGGAAACTGAAGTAGCCATTTTGATTCACACCTTGAGTATAATTTACTAATAACAACACTGAGGCGCAAGGGCTTTATCATTAATTCATATTCTTCAGATAAAGTACCTAATTGAAATATCGAGTCCAATCATGAAGATCCGTATAAATTGCATTGTAAATCATTGTAGAATACCAGTCCATCTGAAGAAACTACTGTGGTAGTGAAACGCATTTTAGAAATAAGTCTATATTGTGAAGATTTGTAATTATTATCATGAACAGTGTTGTTTTTCACCAAGTAAAGGGTGTATTCAAAAAATTGACTAAGTTGTTTAGAAAAATCAGACACATTTTTTTTCAATAAATATATTAACTTAACTATCCATCGGTTGAATGTTTTTTGGGAAAAAATATTACAAAGGAGACACTTAGAATCTAATTATACAATAAATACATATAAACTCAACATATACATACATAAAACAACAAATAAGTACTTCAGAAACTCAGTATTTTTGTTATTCATTCATTCGTTGGTACATATATATATATATATATTTTTCTATATATGTATGACCATATTTCAAAACTGAATTAATAATTTGAAAGTAACCCGAAGGTGACTCTGCTAACATTCCGAATGTCATAACGTTTGTGCACTTACATTATGCAAACGAAATGGAGCCGATTACCCGGATGATTTTCAAATTGAGAAAAGCAGTTTTTAATGCTCCCTCAATACCTTACATATATATCATGTTTTTGTCATAAAAAGCATTTAAAAAATAACTAACTACTTAAAACTAGTCTAATTTTTCTATGATTAGTGACCAGCTTCCAGCTGTTCTCTCAAACATGTCTTTAAAGTACTCAAAAATATTTTTCTGCCATAATCTGAAAATACCTTGTAAATATCATTTTTGGCAATCTTCATGAATCTGTCACTGAAATGAAATGAAAAGTTAAATTCACAGTTACGCTTATTTGATTACTCTTACTGTTCTCTCCGAAACATTTCCGTTTCTTTTTTAAATATGGCGTTCATGTCAATGATGTTGCATCGTAATTCATTATCTGTAAAATAAAGTCATTCGATCAGAACAGGCAAAAGTATTATTATATTCTGTAACTGAGTAGTTCTTTAGTCTTAAGACATTGACGGAGATGATGTCTTACCGCAAGCGTAGTCCAATATTGCTTTGTTATAAACGTCCATTCTATTTCGAAGTTTTCTCAAGTCTGGTAGTTTTGGGGAAGGTATTAAAGTGACCAGTGTTACTCGAGTATTTTTTTTCTTCAGTTCTTCTACTAAAAGTCTCAAATTATATATCATAATATTGACGTTTCGATTCTGCAAAAAGAAAGTACGATAGATTCCTTGTAAATTTTCTATATTTAAATACTTCACCTGTAATAAATCTTTAAAGCCTATCATCACGACAACCCTTGGTGCCAAATGAATGGCATTTTTGACCTTCTCTGTAAGGTCACTAATAGATTGACCAGCAATGCATAATCCACATTCTTTGGGTCCTGCTTAAAACAAAATTTTGTTAAAAAACTCCACAGCAGCTGTTGGAAAGACAGAAAAAAAAGTGGCCAAATCATGAAGTTGTTCTTTCTTGTGTTGCACTGAAGGAACAATGTCATTTACATATTCAGCACCAATAAAATTATATGTAATTTTTGGAACAACAAACACAATTGAATTACCATTTTCGGGTACATAATATCCAAGCTTAGTATCCGCAATGTCTAAAAAGAAATCATCACCAAGAGCCTGATGTTTATAGAACAGAGGCAACATTGATTCCTAAAATGAGATAGAGTCGACACTAATTCAACTGGTGTATTCAACATACCAATCGCTGAAATGTTTCGAATCTTTCGCAGTCATTTATAGCTGTCGTGTTGATGGAACTGTGAATGAAAGATCCATACGGCATAGAGTGTGGTTCGCTGTTTCTTTGTAGTTGAGTGTTTTGTTCATAACGTTTATTATAATTATTCCATTTTGAAGAGCGTCGATTCGATTTCTGTTGTGAAATCAAATCTTTGATATGAATAGACTTCATACTTTGCTGAATCAGAATGTCATTGTTGTGGGCATCTTTTACCAGATATATATCCGGCAAAGTTACTATCCAAGATTTTAGACTTTCTGCGCCAAATTTTTTGTATGGAATGGCGAATCCACAATACTTTATGAACTCCCTTTCAACTTCGTCCAGAAGCAAACCATCGTTTCCAAAGACGTTAATGATGGATATTAAAATTTTGCAAATTTTCATTTCTTCAGTATCTAAATTTCCCAAAACCATTTTTGCAGAGAACAATTAGCACAATTCACGAGAACACCTTTCAAGAAGCAAGATACGTCAAGAAATGAAAGATACAATTTAAAAAAAATGTAACAAAAAAAAGACGTTTTTCAGAAATTTGATTTGAAACTTTTTTGAATATGGAGCCAGCGTCATCTAGATAAACACACGAGTATCTGAACAAAGATGCTTTGTCGTTTGAACATATTCGATTTTGTTTTGTACACACGTTGATAGATGGAGCCAGAATCAAAAATCTGCCACTCATTTTATTCAGATTTTCAATTCATGGACCTTAATGTAAAAAATCTTTCACAAAATATCAGTTGATTCCTAAATGTAAATAACATTGGAAATTGAAGTAGTAATTTGTCACAGTCAGGCAGTGCCACTTTTTAGTGTTCTCAGCACCTCTGTGAATGGGAGGCTGAAATAGGATATCTATCCATCGAATCAATCAGTGGACTCTTCGGTGAATTTATGAATTTGTCTTTTCTGCCACCTGACAATAATGTCAAGTGTCAACAAATGTTGAGGTTAAGTTATGTTTATCTGACGTTACTATAACCATAGAACTAGAATCTGTTTAATATAAAAAACAGATGGATCAAAAACCTAAAGGTAATAATGTCTGTAAGAAATATTAACTTATTGAATTGATTTATTTTTTAGTTGATCCTGGCTGGAATGATCCTCCCATGTTGAATTATACCACTTCAAATCCTCCCCCAAAGTCGCGAATAACAAATAAAAGAGTAGCTTTCCCAGTGAATACCAGCAACATTACTACAACAAAGTCACAATCAACGTCTTCAGAGCTCTCACAACCAAAGTTGCCTTATGGAGCTCCCCCACTGCCACCTCCAAATATTCTAGATCCCCAGCAAAATAGTTCATTCAGAGATATGAAAGAAAACCTTATTCCCTTCTTCAAGACAGATGAGGCTAAACAAGTTTTCTTGAATGTTTGTGATGAAGGAAAATTATCGAATGAATGTTCAGAAATTATTTGTCTATTCACAAAATCACTTGTTGAGAATGATAAAGCCACTGCTGAAAAATTGAAAGAGAAGTTGATGACTGACCATAAAGAAATATGTGAGCAATGGTTGGATAGCATTGATGTATGATGTGGATTGGAAAAGGTTTCCTTTGGTCAATTGCCTGTTTTATTTTATATTTGCAAAAGTGCTTCTGATTTGAATAAAATTTATTCGTTCACAATCCTGGTTGTTTAGTGGAGAAAAGCAATAGTGTGAAATGCTGAACTGTTGTATTTATTCATTAATTACTCACTGATCCAGTCGTTTCAAAATACATTATTCAAATGTATGAGAGAAATATATTCGAAAGAGGTCTCTATGGTGTTAACACGAGAGACAGTTCTCAGATGATATCTGCAGGTGAGGTTATATGTTGCAAACTGATGAATATGATCATAGTAAAATAGTTCAGCTCTCAATTAAAACATAAACAGTGTTAAAGCATATATTCAGTACACCACTGACAAAATTATCAACTCAGACCATCTCCATTCAATTATTCAAACAGCTTTTTATTAACTTCAGTGTGTTATTTACTCTCTTACATAATAATTATGAATAGATTTCAAGGGAATATAGATATAATTAGTCATTGACATAAAAGAAGTCATTTAATGACACACTCATTACTGAAAGTAACATTTCTTCTAGGTGTATATAAAAAGATCTAAGTTAGTTGTAAGATTCTGATGCAGTTAATTTGGTTAACAAAACATGCAACAAGAGACAGTATTTTTGTCTTAGTGTGTCGGAGGTACAAGTTGTAACTCAAACTGGTCACGTGTTTTCGGTTTGTAAAAATTTGTTATGAAAATTGTGGCATGACTGAAGTGGAAGCAGTCATGTAGAAAGTCCTTCAAGCGACTAAAGATCTCGACTATGACAGGCTTGTATTAAGTATGCTACTAGATGCAGAAATCTTCTTGTGCTGCTTTACACAGAACTAACCTATACAAAAAAAGGAAAAATATATTTGGGATGCAAAGTTTTTAACCTCCTTCATGACTATCCAAATATTAATATTTCCAAGTCCAGACTTGAAGCATTACTTATTGAGAAAAACTGTAACAGTATTAATAAATTTATGTCATAATTCCATTTATTTACAAGGGTTATTGTTTTTATAATCCTTTATATATTTCAGTTCTTCCATAACTTATGACTGTTCGTAACTTAGAAATTCCTTCTCATACTAGTTATGACGTTTTTGTCAGTTACTGCTCGAGTGTATTTTAGACATGTAGGCTTTCTAACTGATAATTATTATTTAAATGGAAAACTTAAAAAAGAATCCTCAATATAAATATGCGTTTCATTCGTGATAAATGTAGGGTATTCCAACATTTGGATATAAAAAAAAGGTGTGTCTCTGTGTTGCCTGACAGAAGTGATACTTAAACTACTCTAAGTTGAACTATTCAATACTGAAATTTTTAACTCTTGAGAAAAGCTTGGGTTGTTACTTAAATTTTATATAAGGAAAGGTTATTTAGTAATAAAATCTTTTATTGATTATTTTCTGTATGTACATCCATTATAGCGACCATAAGCCAATTGTTACTTTTGTAGCATTAAATAATGATATCAATAATGTACATACACAAATTAGTATCATCATTTTTAAGCCAGCCACGTAATAGAAGAATATTACGTGCTTGCTGGTTAGATTTTTTTAATACTGTCAACAGTATATGTCTAATGCACACTAAATACTGAGCGTCTGTCCGACAAGAGAGGAGGAGCCTGCCTTCCGCTGACATATGCGTGAAAGTTGAACCAGACAAACTGGTGCCGTTACGTGTTGTTAACGAAGCGGTCTACCCTCTCATAAGAAGTCATCACATTTCAATACTATGAGTTGCACACCAAGTACAAGTATTTCATTGTTTTCTCAACACTAAATCAAATTAGATCAAACTCTATCGTTACATGACACGTATTTTATTTCATACTATCTACAACTTGTTCTTACGCAAAAAGTAGTCAAGTCAAATTGTCCCAATCGAAAAGTGGTTGTTTAGAATGAGCTTCTCTTTCAGTTTTTGTCTGGAAATTACTTCTTTGTATGATCTTACACATTTTTAGGAATAGTTTATTTCGAACTATTACTGTTTCCTTCTTTTCTTCCAATTTCCCACATTTTTATATAACGATGAAGAAATAGAAAGCTATTTTTTTTTTGTAAATTATAACTTTCTTAATAATACCACTTCACAGGAAAAGTTCTTGAAAAATAAAAAAATAATGTAGACAATTTTTTATTCTCATGAAGCAATTACAATGTTTATTGACAGTGTGTTGTCATTTTTCAATTCGTTGCAATAAATACCCATTGATGAAGACATATCACTGGAGTAAACAACTTTTGGTCAGATTTTTAAAGACAAATTTGTACTAGAAAATTGTTGCAGAAAGCACACACACTATACCTACAATCAACATAACGTTTTCTCTTTATTACACAAAAAAAGTATTTCTTCCTTTCTACCAATTATTCCATTCATTCGTTATATATGGTTTTGTTCCACTGAACTCTATATTATCACTAATTCGTTATATAAGAAAAAGTAGTTTATTTGATCTGTGATGCTCATTTTATAATTGTTCAAAAATCACAACTAATCTCATTTAAATCTCAGGAAGAAAAATAAACAGATATCTAAACTGTAGTGACTACATTAACTACAAAAATGTTTCCAATATTGCTGCAAATGATTTACAATCATTGTATTTCACTTTCACTCCAGAAAAATGATTGAAATCTCATTAAGTCAGATATTGCTTTTGATACTAATTGAGTTTGCCCCACTAATGAAGTAAACGATTACAAGTTTCATGAATTGTGTGAAAAAAATCAAGACCCATTATGTTGCTCGGTATTTAGATAACACCAATACTCTGTTTTGAAAAAATGAATGCGAGTATTGTATGATTCAGGTGTATTCTGAACTGTACCTTAGAATTGGAAAAAATTCAGGTAGAAATTCCACAGATCTTTGATAATATTCATCAAATAAAAAATGGAGATAAATTATTTGGTAAACAGCTAAATATAAAAACCAACCTAAACAAATAATATTTATGTAGTACACGACTCAACACCCAAAAAATCTTTCTGAAACAAATAACAATACATCTTTCTCTAACAATTTTAATATCACATAGCATTTAGAATTTATTTATAGGGAAAGGTGCACTTGTGTAAGAAAGTTGCTTAAATTCAGCATTAGAGTGCACAACGATGTGATGTTTCTCCATGGAAAAATTTCTTTCGGTGTAGTAGTGTCTTTTTCCTAACCTACCACAGTTGATATGATAGAACTGGATTATTTTGATATGATACAATCTCATTACTACTTTGCCTCTCATGATACTAATGAAAGACCAGGTCCAATTTAAAATATCGATACTTTAGCGTATACCATTCATATTGTCAGCCAATGATATTGGTACAAAAGTATCATACAATTACACTACGTCTATTGGACTTGTGATCTGGAGCATACTGTTCGAGATCTTCAGGTTGAGCATTCAGAGCAGAATAATCTATGGGAAACATGATAGATGACGGTAAAGTTGGAGGGGCACCCAAAATATATTGCCCTGGTCCGTTGGGATGTCTACCTAATAAATAGTTTGCAAAACAGAGTCTATAAGACTTGTAGTGCAAGAAATGATCGCCATTCTACAAAAGATGAAAGTTATAATCAGCAAATCATGTGACATTGAACTTACAGAAGTCATTGCTTGATATGCCAAATCGAGAATTTCTCCTACTTTCACAGCATCCAAACCAAGAATAGAGGAATAAAAGGAGCCAAGTTCATCTCTTGTTATTACCCCGGTACCTAAAAAATGGAATAACAAAAATTAATTCTCTCATAATTCAGGAGTTGACAAAATTTGAACCTCACCACTTCTATTTATGACTTGGAACAGAACTTTTACAAAAAACTGTAGCCATATTGGAAAATCAGACAGATTTCTTGAGCCTGTTAGTATTTCTGACCATTTGTGCAGCCAACCGTCTTTGGTTAAGTAGCTGAGATCATTCACTGTAAACCCTGTTGAAAAAAAAGGATTACAAACATCTTGGTGAAGGATTTCATAATATACTGTACCCAGTCTTTCATCTGATATGTTAGACAAAAAGGTTTCAATAAAACCTCTTTCAATTTCTCTCAATACATTGAATTCTGGTGAATTAATTGACCAGTCAGCAAAATGACGAAACCGCTATTATCCACAAGCAAGCATGAAATATTCACAAGCATTACATTACATGAGACATATTTACAGCACAACTGAGAAATGTTTATAGTCTTTAGGCATTTTTCAAGTCCCATACATCTATTTTTAACCAAATTAAACAATGATTGTACCCAAATTAATGCTTTCTGACTACAACATGGTGAACAGGTCACATTCAGAAATAGAATCGGAATATAAAAACTAATACCTCTGTCAAATTTTCGAAGTCTTGTTCGCTAATAAGATTATCTTGATCATGGTCCAATAAGCAAGAAAAAAAATGTGAAAACTTATTGTTTTGAATCAAAGTCAGCTGGTATCCACCCTTATCATTGGTACCTTCACCTGAATCTACACTGAAGCGGTCCACCCATGTAGCTGAAACGAGAAATAAATGAATTTGTCATTCTAAAGTAAAAGCACTAATGTTTATCTGATAGTACGCACAATGTACAATATTAGTTATATTAGATTTCTACCATTGGTTACAATATATATTTTTAATCACAATAGCAGAAAACTATACCATTATGGAATCGCGGGAACTACTCACAAATGTTTTGAATTGTATCGAACTGGCAGAAGTCAAGCGGTTAAATATTCTACTTTATCTGAAATATGTCTCATATATCTAACGGAGTACCACATGGTTCCAGATTGGGATCTAGCCTATTTATCAATGATTCAACAATTATTTACTTGGAGGGTTCACTCACTTTATTGATTCAGAAATTCATAACGCCCTTTACTCAGATATCAACAAAATCACAGATTGGTGTAATGCAAATCTGTTAACATTCAATATTTGGATAACCAACATATCATCTTTAACGGCTAATAACCTAGCAGTTGATGCCGCAAAAAAAATCATCTTTAAATTGTAGTGTGGATATTTCCTCAGCTTCTAATGTTAGTGTAACTTGAGGACACATCATGAAACAAATTTTTTGGTATATTTATTGAGAAAAAAGTTGAATTTTAGGACCACATTCTCTCGCTGAATAAAATCTCCAGTCTACCATGACATATCAACACATTTTCAGAGGAACTTATGGAATAAGATAAACTTAAGTTGGCCAACTTTTACCTTACTATTTATTTCGACTTACTCAAAAGTGTATATTCTATCCGCCTCAACTTTTTTCATAAACTCGCCTTTAGTACTCTTATCTTAATTTCAGTATCAACTATTTTTACTCACTCCATACATGAACACTCCATCCACAACTTTCTTGCTGGCTACTTTCTTCACTTTCCAAAATACCATCATTTTTCTTCTCCGATTCTACTTCAGTTTCTGGTAATGTTCGCCATCGTTTCAACAGATCTTTCGTTTTATCTTTGGTTTTATCACAAGCTGATCTCCAGTTAGCTATGATTTTATGAGGCACTTTTGACGAAGCATCATTTTGCAGTTTTTGATTGTCAGTGTCATGAATTATATCATTTTTAAAATGTATAGAATTCTTTTCATGTTTGAAGCTTCCGCTTGTACTTGATTTATCCAAGCTTTTAGTGCTCCTAAGGCTAGATTGAGAAGTCCCCAAGTCTTTTATGCTATTGTCTCTGCTGGATTTACTTGGTTCTTCTATGAATCCTTGTTCCATATTGTTATTTTCTTAGATAGGAATGGTGACGCTCCATTATATTATACGGAAAACTATCACATATCAAGAGATTATTAACAAAAAATGGTACTCTCCTTTATAGGAAAATGAAATTTGTGAAATCTTAGCAGTACCCATCGAAATCTACTAAGATCACTATGATGAACCATGTTATTTCTGAATTTGTGACATACACAGAACAAACTGAATACAGAACAACAGTAGCACAGACACAATCAGTATTCTGTGAACAGTGGAATGCTAAAGGCCTAGTAGCCCCACTATCCCCACTTTTTGGTAATAAATCACAGAGCGCATGATCAAATCGTAGAGGAAAGTTTTTGGATGCGCTGTGAATTGCTTAAAATTTTTCATGGAATTTACCGCTTTTGGCTTATTAGACTGGCGACGTTTCACTTGAGAAATTATGATATAGAGAAGTTTTGTTGTGGCAAATATTAACACTCGGCCGGTAATATTCCAAGTTCTGATTTATTTCATATTGTATTCGTTTTTTGAAAGATATGAAAACAATGTTTAGAGAAATGAGAGTTTTGAAAGAAAACAACGAAGATATTACCAATAGGATGAAGTTTGAAAAATTGGTTAAAGCTATCGTGGCCTAGATTTTCAGTGTTACTACTACTACTTGAAAGCCGTCGTAGTTTGGAACTGCATCCTAACGTTTCGCCAGCACGAGTGGCTGGCTTCGTCAGAGGTTTATTTATCTTGATTCACCGTGTAAGGAATCACACGTTAAAAGGTAAGGCCTCGTTGGTCCATAGCTCGCACAAGTTTCTCAACTTTTGAGAGTTGTCGTTCGTATGGGGGCGACAGCTGATTAACGGAAAAGCAGATTTTTAAACAGATATGAAATGTCAAACGCTGACAAATCCACTCGTGGCGAATAATTATTGATGACACAAACATCAGGTTCTGACAAGAGTGACACTACTGGTTCAGCTAGTTAACTGTGACAGAACCACCAGTATGGTCGCGGCGAAAACGTCACTTATGACGTCATTACTTTCGCTCACGGCATAACGACCCATAGTGGACGTTGAGAATATTTCAGCGCACTTTTTGAAATATAACATAAATGTTATCTGTCGTTCGTAATTCATTTATAATTTCTCAACTTATTCCTTTATTCAATCTTGTAAGGTAATTAATGGAATAATAACTTACACATAATTGAAGTAAATTTAAAAGTAGCATAAAGTTAGGTGTGCAATTAGACATGACCTTTTCAAAATCTACAATGGAATATGTGATAGAAAATCATGTTTTTTGTTCGAGTGATGATCTGTTTATCTGATGAAAATCCATATTAAATATAGGATAAAGAAAAAACTTTTGTCTAATATCTACTGATTTTTATTTGTTACGACCGGTTTCGGTTTATTAAACCATTCTCCAATGAACTAACGCAGTTTGACCTGAATTATACTCCTGCGTTTCATTTTCACTTAGTTACAGCTTCTTTGAGAATTGGCTATTGTGGTATTATAGATAATTATAAAGTCTACTACAATCAAAGATTTAAAAAATTGCATTTTCTTGCTAAACAAGTGTTCATCATATCTGAACTTAGACTAATAACTATTTTTTGAATACCATCTCACGAGGGTTTGGATGAAATCAATAATTCTTAAACAATACAACCATTTATTGAATAACATGACAATATAACCATCAAGAGTAATAAAAAATATATGTGATACAAGTCCAACAAAACAATACTTCATTCATGGTCAGCATGTAGATTATATGTTATATCTATTGCAAACCAAGTTATTAGGGATTCTCCATACAAAAGTGAGTGTCATAACTTTTCCTTTCTGTGTGACTAGCTAATTTACTTTGGTCTGAAGTCATTCCAAAATATTATCACTAACCATTCAGTTTCAATCTCCACAAATCTACTTATTATTATACAAAATATATTAGTCAACTATATGCAAAATTTTGACTGTAGACGATTAAAACGTAGGAACCTCTTTTAGCCTTTCCTTTCCTTGACTAGGAGATTATCCAATGAACGTGAGTAATTCTGCGAATATCAGAAAAGTTTGGAATGCGGATTAGATGGACAAACAATTAGGTTACAAATGACGAGTAAATTAGGGACCCCACCCATAGACGTAACACTGGTGATGACGATAGTTCTTAACAAAACAGTCTACTATAAAGATCTATATTAGTGATTAGGTTTCTCAAGTTACTCTGGTAAACCCGCATACACTAATGCAGATTCATCACTGTGTATCTACAAATAATGTTCGATACGATCATGTTGCATTTTCGATTAAAAACTAACCTAACCTTACCTAGATGTGAAAAAAAATCAGTTATTCTCAAGTGAAAACATGTAGTTTGTTACCCTGACAATTTGCTTCAATACTTTTCGTTAAAAAAATATTATTTGGTGAAATTGAGGTGTTATCATCTACCTCGATAGGTAGAATTGAAACCCTCTGGCATAAAATTAATTTATGAAAACAAGTTTCGCATACCGGAAAAAAGCAACCTGTCTTAAGGTACCACAAAAAGGAGTAATTAACATAACAATTAGGAATTAATGTGCAATAACAAACCAACCCAATAATTAGTAAGTTCGTAGGCTAACACACAGATGGCGCAACTAGTATTGAATTCATATGATTTTTAGTTAACCCGTACCTTCGAAAGACACGTGTACAAAGTTCACAGCTGTTGGACTATTAGTTTGTAGGATAGAACATTTTGAATGAAACAACTTTAGTTAGTTGGAAGAAAATGGATAAAAAGGAATTTTGTGTGTTAATTAGGAATTGCTTTTTGGCGAAAAAAAAACACTGTTGAAGCCAAATCTTGGCTTGATAAACATTATTCGGACTTTGCATCAGAAAAATCAACCATTGAGAAGTGGTTTGTCGAGTTAAAATAAGCATCGAGGATGATGCAAGCAGTGGACGCCCCAAAGAGGCCGTTATTGACGAAAAATAAAAAAAGTCCACAAAATAATTCTGGATGACCGCAAAGTGAGGTTGATCGAGATAACAGAGGCATGAACATTTGGGTATGCGAAAGCTCTGTTCGAAGTTGGTGCTGCGTGAGCTCACAGTCGACCAAAAACAACAACGAATTAATGATTCTGAGCAGTATTTGAAGCTGTTCCACCGTTAAAAACACAAATTCATGCGTTGATGTGTAACAATGGATGAACATATCGTTATTGGAGCGTTTGGAGAAACGAGATCGTGGAAAATCAGCACCATTTGAAGAGAAGACAATGCACCATGTCACAAATCAATGAAAACGATGGCAAATTGCATGAATTGGGATTTGCATTGCTTCCGCATCCATCGTATTCTCTAGATCTGGCCCCCAGCAACTTTTTTCTAATCTCAGACCTCAGGAAAATTAGGATTTTGAAAATAAATAATAGAGAACAATAACGAAAAGAACTTTCTGAGAGTAATAACCAGAGTAACTGTGAGAGACGCACATTCAGTTGTCAGTATGTAGACATTGCTGATACACATATACTGAGTTATAACATTGAGTAGGAGAAAACCCCAGATGATTGGTATGCCAATGTTGAGAAGTGGTATGTTGAAAGATTCACTATTATTTGCGATTGTAGTATGCTCCAGAAGACTCGCTGAGTAAATCAGAAATCCTGGAAGTGGATACAGGTGCTGAAAAGAAATATACATGAACTAGTAAATTCAAAGTTACGAAAAAGAACAATTAGAAATATATACAAGATGAAATCACGTGATTCATGCAAGCAGATATTTGAAGAAAAAAACATATCAACAGTTGTAGCTATCTTCATATTAGAAACTGTTTGTTTCGTTGAAAAACCTATCTTGAGATGTGAAAATTTTTTCATTTACACCCGCCTGAGTAATAAAAATAATCTGAAACTACCTTTACCTTCCTCCACGTTAATCAAGGACTCTTTTCTTATAATTGTGTCAAAATATAAAAAAAATAGGGAAGACACTTTGATGCAAGATTTTCACTGAACAATTTAAAAAACCGCAACATGTGTTTCACTATACAAGAGCTTCGTCAGGAGTGCATTCAGATGTATGTGACATGTAGATGTATATAAAAACATTAACATATCTTGTAAGAAATAGTTTATCATCTCCTGATGATGCTGACAACAAAATTGCGCATTGAGAGACATCATTTTTGTTCTAGTGATGAAAATAACGTTTTCAAAAGATACAATGAACTTAACTTAAAATACGTTTGAGCTTGAGTAGTAAGTTTTCAGATATGAAAAATGAAAAACATGAATTGTTACGACTTGAAACTTGTGACGTTAGACTAGTGCATGAATCACCTTTAGAGTGATTGCTTCATAAGTTTTTTGAAGAGAATGACTCACAGTATAATACAATGCTTCTTGTGGGTGTTTTCCATGCTTTTTGTACAACTGCTCCTGGAAAATTCCCATTCCTGCTGAAAGCAACAGGGCTCCAGTTAATAAAAATATTCCAATCAACCACCAAAAGAAGTGATCTTCAGGAAGATCATCATGCAGCTGCTCTGAGCTTCCATCACAGTTGGTACAAGCCTAAAATAACATTGGAAATTTCCAATTTTTCCCAGGGTATTATAATAACTTACAGTTTTCTTCGGTCCAGTTGAATATAGGGTACAAATTATAATTCCAACTGTAATAAGTAATACAGATACATACTTCTCCAGGGTGTATCGTCGTTTTATTATCACTATACCTAGGACCATATTAGCAATCAGAGATCCCTGAAAATAATATTTTCAATAATATATATTTATTGAGCCGGACAAAATGTACATAGAGAACACAAGTTCAGCAAAAAAGGAGAGAATTCACCATCAGTTGTCCTTTCATTTCGCCTGCTAAAAAAGCATTCACATGTTAACTACTTCAACATCATTGAACATAATAGCTTGCCTGAGGACTATATTTTAATTTACTCTTGAAGGCTATGAAGGGAAGTTCTATTTCATTCACGAAGAGATTCATTAATCTAGAAATGTATAATTCTGAGACAATTGAAGTTGAAAGGTGGCAATGAAAAGTATATTAAATTGAACTATATAAACATTCCAGAATTTGCGTCTGACAGTTTTTTAACTTACCGCCCTGAAAATCATGTGCAATGGAACAGGAATGTTGAAAGCAAATGCCCAATTATTAACGACACTGGTAGTAAAAAAAAACACAACCAATGTCATGTAATCCCTTAAAGCAATCTTTGGCTTAACATGTCCAAATTTAGATGTGAATATGAATCCATGGACCGCTATGAAAAGAAACTGGCAAAAGGTGATCAAATGTCCGGCCCCAGGATCTAACCTAAGAAAATAAGGGATCAGAAATCTCATTAGAAATTTTATTGTAGAATATCAAATGCTCACTTAATAATGTATTCAAGGAAAACGTTGTTAAGCATACATCCCACCAGTGTAAGAACGATCGCCTGAGCTGCTTTGAGGTTCATTTTTGATTCTCACTGGGAGGTTTTAACTGAATACTAAGTGGTTACTGAACTGATAACAACTTATATTATATAAGCCATATACTCTGATGATATGCAGTGCATCATTAAAGCGAAAACATGTCAATGTATTGTTTTCATACACAATTTCTATTTAAAATATCAGACAACTCTTCTCCAATAGCAAATAATAGGATACTACATTTTTATTAAAGTGATGTGATTGATTTGTCAGATGTCATTGTGTTATAACCACGTTTTTCAACCTCGCCATTTGTAATGTTTACATACACGCCCAAAACCCTACATAATCCATTCCATTTGAATTTACGACAATAACGCTTGCAAGCAAGTGAAATGAGAAAAACTGCCATTATGAGCGTGATCGTTGTGAACGATTTGTGGAACGCACTAACAGGGTTACTTTATAGCCAACTGTGACTATATAACCAACGTCTGGATAGCCCTGGCAGCTGAAGCCATTAATAAAAAAAGAAGAAGAAGAAACCAACAGTCTCCAACTGTAAATTACGTGCTACAATTTACACCGCCCTCTACACGCTTTTGATGCTATAGGCCATTTAGCCTTTTTTATTGTTTTTGTTAGTCTATATTTCAATAAATATTTATTCTACTGATCGATAGAGAATTTTGTACTCTATACACTTATCAAATGTACCGAAAATTGGGTAAGCGGCTGCCGGCACGGGTTAACAGAAGAGGTCTCTGATCCTGCTTCATGACATTATAAATTTTTCGAGTTCTGTCTCACCCACCATATTCCTTAAACATCTCGCCAACCGGCTAGCATCATTTCAAACACTTCGATAACTTTCCCATCAGTAGAAACTTCGCCAATCAGGACCAAAAAACTGTCAGCTTCATCGAATCCCAAGCAAACATTTTTAATTGCTGACGCATTTGATCGATTTGAGTTAAGTTTTCAAAAGTGCATTGGTTCAAATGACGCTCATTTCGATCGAATTCAATAAGTAATAATTGTTTTGGTTTGTTTCTGGGTTTTGCCGTGGTCTTCTTTGGTTACAATCTCCGAACGTTTCAACTGCAACAGTCATCTTCAGTGGCGTGGTCGAAATACACTTCTTGGCGTATCAACTGAAACAATTGGAGATTGTACCAAAGAAGACCACGGCAAAACCCAGAAAGTGACCAAAACATCGACACCAGTCATGAAAGCCTACATTCCTAAGTAATAGGTATGCACAGAGATATTACAGATTGATGGAGACTCATAAAAACGGACAACAGTTGTAATTATAACAAACAACTATCAAAATATCACTTTACGGGACCGGTAGAAATCGGTATGGTTCTGAAAGGATTAGGCAGTAAGTTCTCCTAGTTTTTGAATATTTTTCATGTTTGTTTTTGGTACGCAATGAACATATAATATCACGATATGCCCCTCAAAACATTGTGGGTCCAGAAGCTATAAGGAATGACATGCCAGGACGGAAATAAATTGAGTGATACATACATACAATGTTTATTAAATAATTGGCAGTATGTGTTACCATATTTACCGACTTATTCAAATACATGTAACATACAATCTATTCCTAGTCTTATTCACATTCAAAAGTATATTCTTGAAATGTATCAAGAATACCTCTATTATTTCCAATCTTCAAATCGACCAATGACAAAATGCAAAAACATTTGTATTCAGGGGCGATAAAATATACCCAAACTTTGTCCTGCGAAGTAATAAAATGTATCAAAATTCAAAGTTTGTTTGTCATCGTTCTTGAATACAGACGATAATGACCAGTCCCTCAATTCGACCAATTTGGATTTTGACTCTTCAAATTTTGCTGTATCTTCAGTTTGATAAGACTACTATGGTAAAATTAACCTTTGGTTGGAAATCGATTGAAAATTATGAAAAAATATGTGTGAGAGGTATAACAAACTGAAAAGGAGAATTGTATGAAATAAAATTTCACAAACAAAACTGTTTAAAAAATTCTTAACATAGCACTAAAAAAAAATAGACTATAACATAAGTAATAATCATAACAACATATTGATATAATAATTGATGTTAATAAAGTTAAACTTATACAACAAAAAAGTATAATAGAAATTATAAGCACATAATATCACCGACAAAACAGTATACAGAGTAAACCTTAAAAAATGCCATTGTGCAAAAATTGATATGAACCAAAGCAAAATTTTAGTGCCTACTCCGTACATTTCATGCAGAGAGAAACGTGGATACGTCTGGTGCAAAATAGATCCCTTCAGTACAAGCGTAGGTATTTCCAAGTACGTGTCAGTGTTCCAAGCAGCCACACTAACAGAAGTCTTACATTTATTACGTATCTTCCAAGAACACACAATATTCATTGAAAAAAAAAACCATGAATTATGTTTTACATATCAGAACTGTGAAAACACTATTCGTGATGTTGTCATTCAGATAATTTTTATGCGGTGATCCTCAACTCGGTCAAGAAAAGAGTTTTCACAGTCCAGTTGATAACGATTTACTTTTGGAATCTGAAAAACATTGGTGATAATCTGCACTACATAAATATATATTGATGACAAGAAATGTGACAATGAAAACATTGATATTTAATTCATTGGAGGATGATTAGGAAAATTTTGAAATCTACAAAGGGAATTTTCGTATCATGTATTTTTCGAATGTTCTGAAGAAAGTAAAATCTATTTGAATTGAAAGGGGTATATTTTTCAGGGGAGATTAGTTTTTGGGAAAAAATCCTTCAGGCTTTCTACTTCTCCATCTTCATACTATAATTGTAGAGAACTTCTGGAGGAATGAACAAACTAACCGAGTTCAAAATTAGCTCTTTACAAAGATGTACAGAATATTATGTATATAAATTACAAACTGGAAAGAAAGTATTTCGGAAACAACTACTTTCGCATGAACATTGAAAACGATACGAAAACACTTTTTCCTATCCAGTTTGTACTCCAAACATTCGTTTAGCGATTGAATCAGATATTTATTTGATAGAATTGGCTGATACTTGATGAAAACCCATAACATAGTCAAATAACACTTCATTGTGAGATTTTCAATCAACAGTTTACAAAACCACATGTTTTTCGCTATACAATAGCTTTTTCAGGTACGCTTAATACCAAACTTTTACTTTAGTATAGAATTAAACAACCTTGAAAAAGCTACTGGTTAGTGAAACACGTATTAAAAATGATAGAAAACAAATTCATAAGAGTGATAAAAACATTTGGAAAATGAAAATGTATTGAGTGTCAATATTTTTAGCTTGAAGAAGTGGCTCATCTCTTGAATAAGAATTGTGAAATAATTAATTGGTTAATGATTCTAGGATAAAAATTGACTAATTGCGGACTGAAAAAAGTTAACCAAAAAGCTGGTTATGTGTTTCAATCCATCATGGCCAGCATGCAATTTCCAGAGTAATTAATAAATAACATATCATGACATGGTCTGTTCATGTGAAAAACCAACATGAATACAACGTTAAAAGAAATAAGGATACGACATACTGTACATTTGCTTTGTGAAATCTTCATATAAACTGCCATAGTAATAGTTCAAATAGTGTCAATTTTTCCAGTTATAGTGATCGTGGGACCTGCCCCATTCATCACCAACCAAATGATGAAGATCATTGTGATGCTCCTTATTATTCCAGTCCCAATCTTTACCTTTCGGTCTGAACTTATCTTTCATTGGTTCGTGCCTTTCCTCATTCTTCGACCAGCTGTCATCCCTCCAGTGCTCCCTATAATAAAACTTCTTTTTGAAGTGCGTATCCGGCTTTTTCTTTTCTTCCGGATAACGCTGATATTTCAAAAGGGCGGGATTCAGTCTGGTGGGACTTTTTTCAGGTATGGGCTCGGGACTGAAGTTTATAGAGAGGCTATTATTAGAAGGAAGGGGGGATGAGGGTGAAGGCGTTCGGGGGGGACCGGATTCGTCGGTCCCCTGATCCAAAATAGGAGGCGAATCTAGATAAGATTTGCTGGTCGGCATTTTGAACAAGGTAGGCTTCGAGTTAGGATTCAATTTAAGGGCTTGTTTATTCAATGGAACAATGGAAGAAGGGGGCAAGTCCCCATGACCGTGGCCAATGCCGGAATCGGGTGACGTATTACAGCTGTCACTTCCTTCCGTTGACCGTCGCCTTTTGTCTAGTTCAGTCGATGCAAAAGCTACGAGGCGATCGAAGCCGGAGGATATCCTGTCTTGCCATTTGGACTCTTCCACATCATCTTCCACGACGTCAACATCTAAACAAAAATTTAAGGTGTCAATATAACTGTACAGTAAAACAGAAAGGGTTTAATTCATAAAATGTATCCAATGAATGAAATTAGGGAATATGACATACTTAGATTGAATCAAATTGAAGGTGTTTTGATGAGATAATACTCGATATTCAGAAATGTAGTATTTTGGTCATTTTTAAACAATCCACGTGTTCTCGACCGCTTGATTTTATAAATAGCATATCGTGTCAAGTAATGAACCTTTCTACGACTTGTCATTCATACTCTCATTTAGTTTTTAACTATTACCATGGGAATACTGCCTCTATCAATTTTTAAGAATTGAAACTGTTACATCACAGGGTTCAGTGTTAGGCTCAATTTTTATTATTATTCATTTTGAATAAAATGCCAATTTTTTGCATGATTCTAATTAATATAAAGTGTAAATCGTACGCCTTAACATTTTTTATACCAAAAGGACTGGGAATACACAAGAAGACAAAATTATTAGAAGGTTATTTGAAGTTGAATAAGGCGTTAAAAAAGTTTTGAATTTCACTGGGGTACGATGTCTTCACTCAAAAGAATCCGTCACAAAGTCAGTTTGAGAATCATTCAGAAAAATATGTTAAGTTGTTAGTGCTTTTCCACTATTACCTGTAACTATTAACAGTAATAAATGTGGCGCAAATAACAATATGTACTTGGTGTTTTTGTTTATAAGACTGGGTATATTCGTATGTATATTATATGTTATTCTTCTATTTGTTGAATAACCTGAACACTGATCCAGGTGTAGCTCATGAGGTGTAATTAAATGAGAGTATAATTTCCAATTATAGAATGAGTGGCTCAAAACACTTTATTATTCCCAGGAAAACGTCGAAACTGTTCAACTAAACATATTCAAGTAAATTTCAGATCGATTCTTTCATAGAAGTTGAAAAGCTCTAGGACCATTTCAAAAAGTTGTAGAGTGTTTTGAATTGTTAGTTAGCTCTGTTTTAGAAACGTTCAACAATGAGACTATATTAGTATTTTAATATATTCTGAACTACACAAGTTTTCCATCAAAGAGAAGAATGCAGACAACAGGTATTATGAACGTACTTACGATATTGATAATATTGAATACAATTGTACATTTTTCGCAACATCAATGCAAATAAATTACGCCAATTAACTAATTTTTTCGATATTAATTATACTGTTGAACACAAAAATTGCAGTCGTTGTTCTTACGCCAATAGCACCAGCTATGGGCGCAATTTTAAAATTAACACTAAACCGCTTTTAATGTTGTACTTATTCAGACCACCATGATTTGTTAATATCCTATATAAAATATTCAATAAGGACGAACGGAGTCAATTTCGGTTCATTCTAAAATACTTGGTGGCATATTAATATGATGCCCCAAAAGAGGGCGCTGTATAAATCAAACTACAATAAATTGCTGGAAATGAATCGCAGAAGAATTTACTATGTGAATAATGAAAAATATGAAGTTTTGTTTTCTCAATAACTTTAATAACTCATATTCCAGTATTTATTTGTCCAAAACGTATATTTATTTGTGAATATTAACACATAGAACTAAAAAAACACAAAAAAAAGTATAGTTCATAGTTCTGAAAATGAGATGTCTTCACTTAGGTAATATAACAATTGTCCAGTTAAAAGCCTGATATTGGTGTTAATGGTTCCAGAATTAGGTTTATAGATACGTTATTTTAAACTGGATTCCGAAAAACATGTCTCAATAATAGAAATACTGTTTTTATTGCAAAATTTCAATTGTAGAAGCGGAAAATCAACTGAGTTCCACCTAATAATCCTGATTGGGTAATCCAAAAGTTCACAGATATCTTCAATGGTAAAATTCAACAGAAAAGCATAATTATATGATGGAATTGGCCGATACTTGGTGAAAATCCATAACGTATTCCAAAAACACTTTATTGTGATATTTTTACCTAACAGTTTTACAAAAATGCAACACGTGTTTCACTTACAATAGCTTCTTCAGGCTTGTTCATACAAGTAAATTCTACCTACTTAGTGCTTCACAGATTTAAAAAAATGAATGATGACTCTACCAATTTAAATGACTGATAATTCTACCTGTGTTTACGTATAATCTAATTACAAATTCAAACTTTGAGAAACACCAAACACGTGTTTTGGTTTTGTAAACTATTCAGTGAAAAAGAGTGTTACATGAAAAACATACTTTTCGAAATACATAAAATGAAAATTTCTCTATCATATTTTCAGTGTTTTCTGGGAATTCACACCTAACTTTACTGATGTAAATGCGACAAAAATTTACTATGAATGCAATAAAGTTTTCGGTTTATGAAACTTATAAACGACAGATTATAACAGATTATGTATCAAACATTTTCTTAAGCGTTTTGATTCAGGATCAATACGGATTCCAATCAAGGAATTCCACCAAACTAAACTTGGTAAATTACATAGTTTACTTGTAGCTTCGCTGGATATCAGGTAGACCTACACTGACTTCTCCAAGGCATTCTACAAGGTAAATCATGAGCTCTTACTACATAAACTATGTAGCTATGGCACATCAGGGTCTATTCTAAAATGGATTCAAGAACAAGTCATAAAAGTTAATAATTTTATATCCAGCAAAATCGTAGTAGCATCAGGTGTTACACAGGGTTCTGACTTGGGTCTCTGCTTCTCAATATTTTTATCAATGATATAACGGTAGGCATGGCGAATAGAACAAACCTCTTATTTGCTGATGATCTTAAAATATTTTCCAAAATTGCTATTCATCTTATTGATAATATGCAAATCATACTTTTTTATCTTATCACTTGTGAAATGTATAACCAGATATCTAATGTCTTATCATCTCAAAATTATTGGTATATTGGTTATCTCTCTTTTAATTGTTACAATATGTAATTATTAATGTTCTGTACTGGGCTAGCCCCCTTGAATAAAAAAGAATATTAATTAAGAGGGACTAGTATAGGAAAGTGAAAGGAACGATGTCATTAAAATCAACAACATTATGGAAATTTCTATTTTCAGTGTACATATACAGTGGGGGGAGGGGCTTATAATACTCCTGATGGGTAAGGTGTCACCCATGGAGTTAAGCGCCCTCCTAAATGACGCCTCATTCTAAGGTGCATGCATCCGTGCCAAAAGGACGTATGACTTTAGAGCCCATCAGTGACAGTAACGGAATCTTCGGGGCTCCGGGCGCCATCTAGTGGTAGAAAGCCTTGTCACAGTAACGAAAGGTTCTGCGACGACAGGCCTCCTTTGCTACTCATCACCTCAAAAACAGGATATCTTATTAATCTGCCTTGCACCAGGAGGGAAAACAAACTCCCCCTCAGCGAGTCAGCAAAAGCTTGTGCTTAAAATTCACCCAAATCACAGCATGTCTGAGTAAAAACATAGATAGGTGTACACTATCTTGCTCTGAAAATGTTGAAATAACTGTAAAAAGTTATTCTAATCTCCCCGACACGGTCTAAATAGTTTGTTAAGATTCACGTATCTGTTAATAAATTAATGAAATTTCAGTATATACAGACTCGTCAAATAACAAAATGTTTTTGTTAACTGCCGAGATTTCCCATGCAACATTCCTAGAATGTATTATTCCTAAAAGTTATGACTCGTTCAATGACAGATATCTGAAACACCTCCACAAGTACATGTGCAACTATGATACCCTACTTCGATGGAAAACTCCCCTCAGTTAGCAAGTTTTAATAAAAAATACTTGACCATACAGATACACAACCATGCAGAGTACTGAGAAAAATCATACCTTCTTCATTGCACTTCCTCGCTCGCTGCTGCTCTTGAACTTCATCTACCAGCGGAGTAGACATATTCAAATGCGGTTCAGGAGAAATGTTAGTCATAAAATTACCCCGCTGACCTTCGATATAGCTTGTTTGTCGCTTGACGCTCTGTCTGATTGGTCCATGGATAATGGGGGATTCTCTCTTGTACATCCCTTCGCTTCCTTCGGCTTTTACCACGTTTCCCGACTCCTGATACGAAGATATATTTGGCAACATTGACTGCTGGATGTACGAATGCCTCCTTTCATAGATTTCAACTTCCTCTTTGATAGGAGGAGCCAGCACCCTAGTTTGTAAGCTAGCAGCCAAGCCCTCGGCGACAAAGTTGCCTCGTTGTTCAGGAGGTTCAACTTGAGATGGGGGTTTTACGTCGCTGAAGTAAGACTCGTGATAAGGTTTGATGTCAGCTCTCGGAAGGGGCGTGTACAGCTCGTTGGAAGAGTAGTTGGAGTTGACAGAGTTGGCTCGGGATTGAGTTGGGTACAAAACGGTAGTCGTTCTGGGAGAATACTGCTGCCTGGGACTCGGATGAGGAGGAGGTATGTACTGAAAACAATAAACGTTGAATTGAGGAACTCCACTGAGGAGGAATGGCTGGTTATGAACCCGGATAACCAGCCATTTCTCCAGTCGAATCGGGTTTTAACCCAAGACATTCGGTTCCAGTTAGTACTTCCACAGCAAACATACTACAAACTACATTTATAACAAGCTTGAATAAATTTGATTGTGACGTTTGGTGGTGAAGATAACCACTTTTTTTCCAATGTAATTTTGGTCAGTCTTGAGCTGGACAAACAATTTCAAAAGACTCGGCTGCATATTTACGTACGCTACCTTGAGATGATTGATGGCAAAACCCACAATGATCACCAGCCCAATTTTATTGCTACAAAAAAAACATACTTGAACCAGAAACAATTGAAGTTGAGTATGTTTTCAAATTAAAAATACAAAAATTCTGTGGAATCTAGTAATTGATTTATTATCTGAGACCTTCGTGGTATTAGCCGGGGTCTCTTCATTATTTTTTCAAGAGCTTCCTTAATTTTGTAAAAAGTCGATGTCATTTAAAACTGAAAATATACCTTAACATGGGAATGCATGTACGCTAATCCCTCTAAGCCTTCTGTGGATGATGGTCTTGAAATTGGACTGTATACTTGCTGACGCATTGGTTCTACATCTTTGGGTGTTTGAGGTGTGTCGGGGTTAGGCACTTTGACATTAACTCGCTCTGGACGGGGTGGTAAGTTAGCGTTAACAACCGACCTGGATGTCAACGTGGCAGTACCTTGAATATCACTCATGTCTACGGCTGCATTGATTATTGACTGATTGGAAATTTCAAGTGTCCTTTCAATTTCACCTGACATAAGATCACCTGGAAATCAAATATTGGGTTAGTAAGTTTTGATGGACACCCAAAATCAAGGTTGAGATTCAAAATGTGTTTGATAGACATTGTGCATTATGTTGTAAACCACGTCTTTTACAATCCTAGTGTTAAATCTAATACTGCTAATCTGAATCTAATACTTTGCCTTGTCGGAGACCTCAATATTGATATGAACAAATTTGGCTAATAATTTTAGATTCTCTTGGTCTGAACTTTAGGATAAGTCCTACATTTTTTAGGCGTATAAACAATATAATGACCAACCTGTATGACTCTGAGTGCCTATAACAGTTCCTATAAATTGCTATTTCAGTGAAGAACCATTTCCAGACGCGCCAACCAAGTTAACGTCTTCAGGAGATAAGTAGACTAATTCATAATTCCCAACCTCGCCTATTTATATCTCACGTGGCAAACCTTTACTTTTAGATACACATCAATGATTTCTGGGAACAATACAAAGGTATCTAACTGAATACAACAAAGCTCTGAGAAAATCTAAGACAGAGACTCACGGAGAAGGCTGATCAGATCCAAGTATGCGCTAGACTATATAAGATACCCTCTAAGGGACATCAGGTCTCAGTAGATAATCAAATAACAGAGGAATTGTTCCTGTGTACTCATATAGTATCCATTTGTATACAAGGAAGAAGTGCTGAAAAATCAATAAAATGTTTGGACGATGGCTTTATAAGACCAAGCCAGAGTCCTTGAGCAGACCTATCAGAATCTTACAGAAAACTGGGCCCCAGTGGCAAACAGAAATTATGTATCATAGTCGCTTATCGAAAAGTAAATGAAAAAAGACTATTGATTACCGATATTATCTTCTAAATATCAACGATATTCTGGATAAGTTAGGTAGATGTCAATACTTGCATCTGAGTTCTATAAAATAGAAATGGACCCCTAGTCTATCGAAAATACTGCGTATATATATATATATCGAAAATGGACATTTTGAGTACCTCGAAATACCCTTTGGCTTTAAAAATGCTCCAGCAACATTTTAAAAACAAGATCTGCCTGGTATATATGGATGACATTATAATATTCTCGACAAGCCTTGCATATCCAACTTAAAAGTCATCTTCAAGAAATTGCGCAATTCACAATTGAAAATTCGATAAATGCAAATTTCTAAGAAGAGAAGTTGAGTTATTGGGTCACTTCATAACCCCTGAAGGAATAATACCCAACCATACGATGCATATTCAGAAATCGGCTTCGCCAAAAATTAACCAACAGAAACCTGCTTGAATCAAAGTCTCTGTTTACAGAGTCCACTTCGTCAATGTCGAACTAAAGTATTTTCAAAAAGGTATCTTTGTATATCGAATACGTAACTGCCTCATAGTATTGTTCTCACTTCATTTTCTGCAAGCTAAATATTGATTATCTCTTATTGTTCAAAAATGGATCAGATTTCTATGCCCCTGATTTGTCCCAAAATGAAGGCACCAATAGGTACATAAGGGTGTTCTACTATGATATAATTATGAGTTCTGTGATCATACTGAGAAAAGTTTGAGTGAGCTGGAGTAAACAAGTGCTTGAGAAACTAAATGGCGGTGTTTCAAATGATAGAAATAAAAATGTATTACAACATAAATAAATAAAAACAAGTCAAGGTAAAAATAATATTGAAAAAATAATGATCGATTATTTGATTGATTAGTGGAATTATTGCAAGAAACACGGTTGGAAAACATTGTGACTTTGTAGTAATAACCCAGAAAAGTTTATATTTGATCGAAACCCTAACAAAAAAATGTATTTTCAAGTTGGTTTAGGGCACGTCCACCTATCAATAACTCGATACTTTAGGAAAATCACGTTATTCTGGACTACGTGGATGTATTTCGGTTTGCACATACCAATTGTCCTGGCCCCAACCATTCCGTCTGCAGGATTGTATGGCAACTGCTGATGGGCCAATTTCTCCTGTGACAAGTGTCGCCTTAAAGCCAGCTTAGCAGGCGACACTTGCGTATAATCCGGCTGCTCTGGATTCAGCTGCCTGGCCAATTGTACTTGCGGTGATACCTTTGGAATCTCCTCTCTGTAGCACTCCATCATACTCGCCAAACCTTCTTGATGCGGGTAATGTGGCAACTCTTCGTTTTGCCGCACAACGGTTTCGCAACGCGGCGAAAACTTGTTCTGTTGCACCGGATATTTTCGCTGTTGCTTTTCTTCCTGCTTTGGTGGAATGAAACTGTTCTGATAAGAGTAATTCTGAGATCCGTAACTTGTATTGTGGACGTTATTATTACTGGTTTGATTGTATTGCAAAACCGTCGCAGTCTGAGTCAATTTCGTCCGGTTTTGAGCATCCTCATTCAGAACCGACGTGATGATGCTCTTCAATCGATCCTCGAAGTTCGCTATTCGCGGCGGTTCTTGGCTCTTGGAAATCACGTTAGTATTATTTGGTACACTGGGTATATTCGCAGCTGAGTAGGTATGGTTAGTCTTCTGTCTTTTCGTCATTGGAAGAGGAGCGGGCATGTTATTACGTACTAAAGATTTTTGATTAGTCTGTATTGATTTGGAGTTGTTGAGCAGTTGAGGCACTTTGTTGTTGATAGCCGACATCTTGCTAGCCTCGATTTTCCTTCCGGTTTCCAGGATTTTCTGAGCCAAAATCTCCGGGTTCTGTTCTTCGATCTTGGCTATGTCCGGAACGTCAGGCCAATCCTGAGATCGAGCCCTGTATTCTCTAGACTTCCTGGAAGGCTTCGCAGGCTGCTGCTGCTGCCTAGCGGCCAATGCTTGAGCCTGCTTTCTTTCTTCTCCGGTTTTCTGCAAATTCACAAGATCGCTTTCCAGTTTCGATACTTCATTTCGCAACTTTTTCCGGTGCGACAGGGTCGATGATATTTCTCGCAGTATGTACTCCTGTGCAACGCTGGGAGACAACTCGTGCGTCGAACTGACTTCGACGTACTTCTCACAAACCTCGGCCTGTCGTTGCAGCACCAAATTATTTTTCACCGCTTCCAAATTAGCAACTTGTACCTGCAGTTTGCTAGCTTTCGCTTGCAACTCTTTGTGCCGACAAACGATCTCTTTAGCTTTGGCCAGCAGGTCCACAGGAGAAGTAGCGTTGATTCCCAGTTCGCTCATTCTTGCTTTGAGTAGTGCCACACTGTCGTCTATGAGCACCTTGATTTGTTTTTCCAACTGTGCGGCACGACTTTTCAATTTCTTATTCCTTTCCCGCTCCTCGTCTAATTGCGACTCCACCAATACTTTGTATGATGGAGTCTTCATTTGACTCAGCATCTGCATGTAGTTGCCTTTGAACATGTCCAGAAGAACCTGCAACCCATACGGCGTTTCGGCAGGTTGTTCCGGTATATCAAGTTCGTCATGGGTGATCACCTCTGAGCTGAGCGAGGTTAGTTTCTGGTCGACGCATCCAGGAGCTGGAGGAGGTTTCTTTCCAGGTGCTTGAGGTGAGGTGCTGAGCAATGTTTCGTTATGTAATAGGTCTAAACCGTTAATCTTGATCTGTTTCTTGGGCTTAGCCTTCTTTACACGACCTCTCCTTGGTTTCGCAGCAGGTTTTTGTGCAGGCTGCTTGTCTTGCTGCCCTTGAGCCTTGGCACCCCGACTTACTTTGCGCCTCAACTTCTTCGGCTGGCGTTTGTTCTGAAATTGAATAAATACACAGTCCATACAAAATAAGTAAAATAACATTTGTTATACACGCTAATAATAGTAGTGGTGGAAAAACAAATGGGGTAGTTCATTGAACGTATTTTATTCAAATTTTCTACGTATACATTTCGAAAAACTCCTTATTATTTAAGAGGAATTAGGAGATGGAAAATAATGAATGTAAAGTTTCAACAGATTGTAAAAACTTTAAAAATAACACATCCAGATGAATCAAATGAATGTCATCCAGAGAGCCCCGATATATAGGAATAAGTTTTCAATAAAATAATAAATGGAGCAATGCAATCACCTGGGCGTATACAGTGTGTCCCAGTTAAAAACCTGCCACCCACTTTATTTCCGAAATCGCTCAGTATCGTCGATTTTTAATTTCGGGGGAAACTATTCCACCAAAGACCTCTCATCACCAAAAACCCATACCTCCGAATCTTCAACAAAACTTGTCATACACAACTGAGTCCACTCCAGATCCCTGTGAATTTTTCATTTGTAAATTGACTTTCATAATAAGGAAAAGATGTGAGGAAGCTCCATCTCGTAGAAATGTTCGGTGATCTTCAATTTATGATTGTCATCGTCTTCAACTAGGAGGAATCGTGGGGTTTACAGTTGTACCAAGATGTTCAAAACATTTTTCTTCGCTGAGGTTACCATTAATAAAATAAGGACCTACAATAGATCACCAAAAATCCCAGTCCAAACATTCAATTTCTTCAAAATTAAAGTCTATCCAAATCCAAGATAGAGTAAAACAAAACAAAACCGAAGCGTGATGTTCACGTGATCACCCAGTGTCAGATGGAAAGAGCAGCGTTCATTGGTGAATTCGTCTTCTTGGTACAAGTTTGGTACCAGCACAGGGTTGTAGTAATCAGTCGTTTGCGTGTTTGTGTGGCGTGCGTTATAGTATGTTGTTTAAAATTGTTTTCCAAGATGTCCAGTACAGACACTGCTGATGACACTGTGAGCTATCCTCTGAGTCCAGCCAGGAAACGATCCAAAAAAAAGACATTTGAGTGTTGAGATGAAAGAAGTGATTTTAAATGTGTTCAAGAAAGAGATGGAGGAAATTGAGACATCGACTGTCGACGAAGTAGTATCGAAAGTTTCCGATGAAATTGGAGTGTTTTGCGCTTCGATTTACAATGTTTTACGGGAATATAAACAGAATCATACATTTTCCAAGCCGAATACAAATCAGAATCGTCAAACCATTATAAAATCAATAGATGATGCTGATAAACATGCAATCAGGAGGAAAGTGCATGAGTACTTTTTCAGAAATGAAATACCCACGATAGACAAAGTACTCACAGAAATAAATGAAGATGTTTCATTGCCAAGAGAGGAAATTGTGTTATGGAGGAGAGAGTATTTGACCAAAATAAAATATTATAGGGAACAGAGAACAATTAATTATATGGATGAAACCTGAGTTAATGCTGGTCATACTACCCCTAAAGTATGGGTCGATGAAACTGTGACCTCATGTAGGAGGACCTTTCTAGATGTACTATCAACCGGATTAACAAATCCATCATGTAAACTTATATTTATATTGAGACCTGCCTCAATCTCAATATATAAAAAGTAACCCTCGTATTTGTTTTATTTACTTACATACCTCTTCACAATTTCAGGTAAAGGAAAACGGCTTATTATTTGTCACATCGGCAATGAGAATGGGTTTGTTGCTGAAGGGCTGTGGTGTTTCGAGTTGAAGAGAACTGGAGATTATCACGAAGAAATGAACGGTGAATCTTTCGAACAGTGGTTTTCCAAAGTTCTACCCCATCTGGAGGATAATGCTGTGATTGTATTGGACAATGCACCTCATCATTCGCGACGGTTAGAGAAGATTCCGACGACGTCTTCATAGAAGGATGAAATCCAAAATTGGTTGCGATCAAAGAATATTAGCTTTGAAGACTCAATGCTAAGAGTACAGCTACTAAAAATTGTCAAGGAGCGCAAGCTTGAATACCAAAAATATATAGTCGATGAGATGGCAGCAGGTCAAAACAAAATTGTCCTTCGCCTGCCTCCATACCACTGCGAGCTCAATCCCATCGAGTTAGTATAGGCGGTTGTGAAGAATTTTGTAGCTCAGCATAACACCGCGTTCAAATTTGCAGATCTCAAAGTACATTTTGATGAGGCTTTGTAAAGAGTCACAGCGGAGAAATGGGAGAAGTGTGTTCGGCATGTGATATCGGAAATCAAGACAAAGATGTGGAGGCTTGATAACATAATAGAGGCACAAATCGAGCCACTGATAATTCAGATTGGAGAGGATGACACTACTGATGAAGAGACAAATTCATCCAGTTGAATAATTTTGATTAATATTCCTTTTGATTTTACATAAAATAAAAATTATCAATAAAGAAATAATTACGTCTCTTTTCATATAATGCTTGAGTGCGCTGTGAAAAATCCAATGAAAATCTTTTTATATTACACATAATATCTGCATTTTTCCCGTTGAACTGCAAAACTTGTGTATTTCACTCGTTATTATAAAAAAGTTTTCCTAAGTATGATACAGCATTTGCGATCAACTGTTGGTTCTGAATACGACCCTGGCCAATTCTTGGGATTTTCAATATCACGTGCGTAGGGCATGTCAGTGTTTACATCCACTCTATCTTGGATTTGAATTTGCTTTAGTATTACAAGTATGGCAGTCCTACTGATGATTTTGTAGTAGGGGTGCTGGAATAATAGAATTGATAGCGGCGAAGAAATTATCTATGATTACGGAAGTAAGGTGGTTGGGTGATAGAATTGTAGCTGGGACACAATGCATTACTAATCCCTATAAGTTGTAGACATATGCTCACATTTATGTATAAGGTATGTAAATGTTAAATGATTCGCCCACTATAGATTCATCAAGAAGAAACACTCAAAATGGCAGCAACTCATACAAAATAAAAAATGTCTTACCTTCGACGGTGCTTCTTCTTCAGACTGACTACTTTTGCCTTTGATAGAACAGTAATCAGACCAAGCCTTTCTCGTGGTAGGTCCGTAACTACTGTCCTGGTCCTCGAAGTCAGAATCCGAAGAAGAATCCATCGCCAGCTGCTTCGACAGATCTCTTTTGGCCCTGTCGCGAGCCCCTCGGCTACTACTCGTCGTGCTTTCGTCGTCACCGTTCTGAAAATGAATCTTAACTTTACTAGATCGCGAATCCATTGCCGTGCTCAAAACTACCTTCAGCTGGGGCTTCTTCAATCTTTGGAAATACCGTTCCAGCTTCGTCCGATCGATGATGTGCAAGTAGTAGGAGACGGGCTTCCCCGTCCAAGAAACGGATCCCCTCAGTGGTGACATTTCTGAAACGTGCATTATGGTCCCTATGTCGCTCAGATTTCTGTCCGTGATGCGGAAATTCAGCGGACAGAAACTCTTCGAAGAGACGATTCTCGCGCCATCCTTCAGGTCCGCGAATCGTTCCTTCAGCTGGTGGTCGACAGAGGGCCCGAAGGCGAAGTTATTGACAAAAACAATGGTCGCTTGGTTGATCTTCTCCCTATGCTCTTCGGTCAGAAAGTCTCCCCTCAGGAGTTTGTAGTCGCCGTATTTTTTGCCGTACCACTGCATCCACGTCCGGAAATTCCTGTTCATGCTTTCAGCGTATCGACTGGGCACTTCTGCCCTTTCTATCCCCAAGCAAATCTTGCACGGCGTAGCGGCTGCCATCTGCAAGACGACCTGACCAACTCCTGAACCGAGATCGATGAACACGTCATCAGCCGATATTTCGATCTGGTCGATCATCTGACATACGAGATCATAGGAAGTTTCGCCGTAAACCTCTGGAGAGAAAGGCTCATACTGGTTCAACTTTTCTGGGTCCGTCACGGCGGCATTGTACGTTTGCTGGAGAATGTGCCGCAGGAGACCTCTGGAAGGGTACTTGTTGGAACGATGAGCCGGCAAGGATGTACCTTTTTCCTGAAGAAGAAGATTGTTATCTGATAAATCTTAAATCTAGCCCAAAATGAAAATTTTGACAATATAGTCAGGGGAAGTCTGCACAAAAAGTTACCAAGTTCTCTTTTGAACGCCCTGAGTTCGAATCTAGCGGTTATCAAATCGAAAAATTGGCCGAAAGTGAAATAATCAAGATGACTGTCATTATACGACTCAAATTGAAGTGGGCTCTACTATTTCAGAGTAGGTGAACTTCTAATAAAGACTAGTCGGGAAGTGAAAATCCAAGTAGGCAGTCGAGATCCGACCGTTTCTATATTTCACCTGATTTAGTGTCGCAAAAGATGGCGTTCTGGTAGGATAATGGCGATTAAGACGGCATCCATGACTTATTTGAGAGGAAACCAACGTATTGGAGTGTACACTCTGAAGTTATAAGTTTATTTGAATGAAAAACAGCGGCTGAATTCATATGTCTTACACAATAAGAAACAGTTTAGCGATTGTGGAAAATATAGATTTCTTTTGAATGCCTCAGCTTCAGAGCAAGTTTATTTGGGGGCGAAATATTGCTTGCGGCACTCGCATACATTTCCGTCACATACACCCCTGCATTTGCACGTGGATAGCTCTAGCTACATTTTGGGAGACTGGGAAAAAAGAAAGAAAAAATCAAAACAGAAAGTCAGATTTTAGTCGCCATCTTGATTTTTTCACTTCCGGTTGAATTTTTCCGACTCAGTGGGGACGAAATACTGTAGAACCACCGGTAACTCGAATGGTTGGGGTTGTAACACGAAATGCTTCTAGAATTTGGCCCTAGCTAATAGCTGTATTGATATTGTTACGCCCCTAGTGATGTAGCAAAAAGTGGACGTTACCAGTGCCCTAGAGACTTAATTCTAAGTGCAAGACAGTCTCAGGGAGATTCAGATCAGTTCAGACAAATCACGAGCATTTAGCAAGCGATTAGNTGTATACTTGTCTTAATTGACATTCATCTTACTCATTTTTACATCACATTTCAGTTTTTTACTTATATTTTAATATAATTTAACTCTTTATCTATTATAATGTAACGTGTTTTCAATAAAATTCGAAAATATCACCATCTGAAACTAACCGACATTAAACAAGATCTTCATAATGGGGACAGATGTTTTGAAGGGAGAATTTTTTCTAAGTGTTCAATGGCAGGTGCTCTCGAAGAGACAGACGCTCTTAAGGACAACTGAATGTTCTAGAGTCTAGAGCAACAGCTGTACCACCATCAGAATATAATAACAAAATAAACAGGTAGTACCCAAACTAATGAAAATCCTCCAGAGGCTATTACTTGTTAACGATTCGAAACGGTGCGTTTATCCTGAACCTTCGAGGTTCATTTTTTTTGCTGTAATTCACTCGACTTATTTCATAAATTTGTTACGGCTATTTACACTTGAGGTTGATTGTATTGACATTTTTTATTACGTCCCCATAAATAATGTTTACAAACTGACATCGGTGTATCATAAATGTGTTTTCTGAAATCAAGATAAATTGCAGGGTAATTCTGAATAGCTAGGTAGTTCCAACATTTATTCTAGAACATTTTGTAAGGTAGTTATTCCTACCCTTAAAGAAACTACTTATATAACACGTTTCCTTTTTTTTATAACAAAACTGAAACTGATGACAATAAAATAATAATCACGAAAACAAGACGCAAATTTCAATATCAACAAATTAATCTTCGTCTGAATCTAAATAAGTAACATAATCTTTTAAATAAGTAGGCCTTCTACGATTTTTCTTATCATCATCTCAACAGTAAAAATTAATTTCCAACTGATTTTTCAAACCATTGCAATTGGCTTCAGATGTCTCGTTTCTACAGGACAAGCGACTTTAAGTGATCATCAATTACCAAATAAATATACAGCTTTCCACACGAGATCCAAAATCGTCCAATGCACCCCGAAAAAGTCTTCTGTTTAACGTTTTGATGGCTCACGTTGTGGTCTGGATGATTCGTATTATAAATTCTTGCAGCAGCTTTAGCACATTCAGTATTTCGATAATAGGTTGCAACAATTTCTATTCTTTCTTCAGTAGAATAAATCATGTATGAACAATTAAGTGAAAAAAAAAAATGGGGCTTTAGTTTTTTCTTAATATCTCGGAAAAT
>NW_019292950.1:30488-46054 GCF_000500325.1 Leptinotarsa decemlineata | reverse complement strand
CATCTTGATACAAAAAAAGGATGAGGGAATCTTCCAAAGTAAGGATGGAAGTAATCAATTTGAAAATAAGTAACTTACTTGAAAGTAGCTGTTTCAGGAGAACTTTTTTCCAAGTAAGTAGCTGTTTCAGGAGGACTTTCTTTCAGTTTGTGTCTGAAAGTTACACTAATTTGCATGATCTACACATTCATGTATAGAGTTACTTATTTTCAAATAGATTACTTCCTTCCTTTCTTTGGAAGATTCCCTCATCCTTTTTTTCGTATCAAGATGGAGTAGTAAAAAGCCAAAAACTTTCTTCCCAAAAAAATATATCATTTATGATTTGCATTCCAAGTAACAGTTTTGCACAAATCTACTTTCTCCTCCTGCATGCACTATTGTGTGAATTGGAGCATTCAACAGTGAGTGTTTTTTTCCTAAAATGTTTTTCTTTTGATTTATATAAAAATTATTAAGTCGTCAATTTTTGAGATTCAATATCGATGACCTCGGGATGGAATTCAACCAATATCTTCAGAGAGGAGGCTATTTAGTTTTTCTACTCAGGGACACGAAGAATAATATTATTCTCTTATCAGAGTAACAGAATGTTCAACGAAAGACTGACTGATTTGTCATTTCTCAATAATAATAATAATAATAATACCAATTTATTTCAATCAATAACGTTGTACACAATGATACAAATGGGTTAAATGTACACTATGACAAAATTATTGTGAAAGACGTCAATGGGCGCATTACATAATATATTATATATAGCTGTATATATACAATAAGCAATAAATAAATGATTTTTAAACAGTCACACAGATCAAAAACAAAAAAACTTTAAGTTCTATCTGAGGAATTTTTCAAAAGTGTAACAATTTTTTTGTAACATGAATTGTTTTGTCATTTTTTCAAACACATATATGTTTTTACAGTTTTTCACAGTCTCGGGTGAAATATTAAAAAATTTGCACCCATTCACTTCATAACTTTTGTGAAAGAGAGCAGTACGAAGGCGTACTGGTAGTAGCAACTGTTTTCCTCTAGTGATATAGTTATGTAAACGTTCAGCCATATTGCTAGATCTTCGTTTAAAAACGTGCACACAGGCTTCTAGGATATAGGTCCCTGCCACTGTTAAAATGTTCATTTTTTTTTAAACGTCTGCAGGAATTTCTAGAGCCAATATTCGTATGCAATATTTCAGTTGGGAATGGAAATTTGCATGATACAGGATAAGCAACATCTCTTCACTACAATGATTTGCCATAAACCTTAAAGAGTAGCACGATTTTCTTAGTTTTGTGCATGGATTGTCAATTTTGTGGTCCAGATTATGTTTGCGTCAGAAGTTATACCCAGCATTTTAACCAATGAATATAGATTCTGAGGAAGTTTTATAGGAATCAACTTTCAGATACGAACTGGAAAAAAACTCAAAACAACTACTTTCGTATAAACATTGAATTACACGAAATCAAAACACTTTCAAAGCAACCACTTTTAGATGAACTTTGATGAATTATACACAATCACTTTTTTCAATTCAGTTTGTTCTTCAAACGTTCGTAATGAAATTGAATCAGATATCATTCACGAAATTGATACACAACATAGGGAAGAGGTAAAATCTCACTTATATGGAACACTGCCATTCTCAATAGCGAACATACGATGTTTCGAAATAAGACACGAAGACAATTTATTCATGAAATTAACACTTCATTTCACGAATGTGTTATATCTACTCATGTCATCGATGACAGTATGTAATGACATTCATTCGATTATTTGATTCATTCCCAACCATAGGAATTTCATTCAAATCGAAAGGGGTATATTTTTAGAATAGATTTATTTTTGGTAAAGAAAGGCGGATATCCAATGTTTCGGGATAGAATACTTGCCTAATTGCCTTTTTAGCCCCAATCTGAATGAAGATGGAGAGGTAGGAGGCCCTAGCCTGTCTTTTCTGAAAATATGTTTCATTATTCAATTATGCGAAAATCGAAGTCCCACTATTGCTAGCTTGGCTCATTGGGGAGGACAATAAAAATCTTTCATCAAATCACAACCACCTAGGGCCATTTTTCAGACATTTAAAAAAAACTGAAATTCCAGTTTTCGTTTGTTAGCTCTAGCGCTTCCATTTGAAATGATATTAAAATATAGCTGAGAAAGTTTTTGTGCTGTTTCCAATTTGTTGTGATATGGTACAAATCAATGTTCAATGCGGCGTTTTGTTTATTCAGTTCCATCATCCACTTTTTTTCCAATATGAATATCTAGTTATTTTTTTCAGTTCTAGTAGCACTATTATGAAAAATTCAATCATATAGACCCATGTACTCCTTCACTTCTTTCTTTATAACATCATCAGAGTCAGGTGATCATCATAGATGTAGTACCCATGCATCAAACAGGATAGAGACATTGTTCAGTAACCAATCATCATATCATTAAAAATACGGTCATATATCAAGACAAGTGTAATAATCGAAGTTCACATTCTGAGAAACGTTATTAGAATTCGATAATAGAAAAATTTCTTTCAAAACGCGTCTAATGTTTTTCGTTATCACAAGTAGACAAATGAAAAGTCTCCCTCAATAGATTTAGTAGAAGAAAATTAACAGAAACAAGCTCTCATCATCTCATAAATAATTGAATAGCACTGGAGTTTTTTCCCAACACTAAATCGTTATTTTTTTAATACCTCAACACGTGTTTCGATCACCAAGTGATCATGTTCAAGAGGAAGATTAAATTGAAGATCAAACTTCAAGAGGAAGATTAAACTGTAGATTAAACTTCAGTTTAATCTTCCTCTTGAAGATGATCACTTGGTGATTGAAACACGTGTCGAGGTGTTAAATATAACTGCATCTTGAGTGTCTTGAATTCATTCCACAATATTGCCTTATCTACTATTCATAAGTTAATTTTACAATCGGTCCTTATGTAGTAGTCAGGTAAATCTAAAAATTGAATGAACAGATTCAATGAAACTACATAGTATACTATTAGGTATTGGTCCACAATCGTTATTCATAATATCATTATGTTTACTTGTTTCTACACTCTCATAGGCATTTAGATGCCTGTTGTTATTAACTTGTTTAACTGATTTCGATGAACTGAAGTCTACGGAATGGTTTTATTGCAAAATATAATGGGCGACTACTGATTTTTCGGGTCTTCCATATCTTAGGTTTTCTAAGTGTTCCTTATATCTTATTTTAATAGATCTTTTTCTCTGTCCATAATATTTTGCATCGCAGTCCTTACTTTTAATTTTGTAAATTCCAGACTTCTCCGAATTCTAGACTTTGTCTTTTGGGAATCCGAAGAGGTATCTTTAGAAGAGGTATCTATGGTATAAATAAGGATAACATTGTAAGTATATTTGGATTAATTTTCCTCTTAAGATGATCACTTGGGGATCGAAACACGTGTCGAGGTGTTGGAATATCGGTTTGGTGTTGGGAAAAACTCCAGTAATATTTATTTGAATACGGGAGATGAGATGGGATGACCACAAAAACTGTGTTGTGAAATGACCCAGATACTTAACTAAAAAATTCTATGAATTGAGTAATATCTTGAAGTATAAAAAATTTATTACTATATACCAGTCCCAAGCAGAATCTGTAGGAAGTTATTGTTAAGTAGCTTCATCCATTTCTATCGAGGAAGCTACGTCGTTAGCAAAATGCGTCTAGAAATGAAAAACGTTAATAAAAAATTGTTTCATTATTTTCACCGATATTGAAATAATTTTCATCAAGTAGTGGGTAAGTCCATTCGTAACAAGTACTTCACTTATTTAGGTATATCTATTCTCTCACAAAGGTAAACTGTAGGTAAACTATAGAGTGTAAATGATGTTCGTATAGAGAAAATTGGCATTGTATAATATTGTTATCTATTTTTTTCAAGACATCTCTGTTGCATCTTTGCAAATTGTAATACATATATTGAGCATTTCAAAAAAGTTATTGATGATAGTATCCAATAGATGAACCGCAATGCTTACCTACTAAATGACCTAATCAACCTGGTCTACTCAACGGTTTTCAGATTAGCGTACCCACATTGTCACAGGTAAAGACATTACAGGTAATAAAGTCATTAGGGGCCATCTGTTATTACCGACGGTTGTCGTATAGGTATATAAAAAAAACATTGTTAATTATTTCAGTTCATTGAATTCGCTGGGGCTGAACTCAAAAATGACACTTTGGTTATATACAAGGGTAGTAAGGCCCATAATACGGTGTAGTGACTTATTGGACGAAACCAAGACAATCGGGTACGGCCAGGCTATCAGGCGGCATACAAAGGCTGGCGTGCCTGAGTGTCGCGGAAGCCATGAGAATGACCCCAACTGCAGCATTTCAGGTCCTACTCGGACTTTCACCATTTCACATCTACTGTCACCTCACAAACCACAAGAGGAGACTGAATCATCTGTTGGTAACAAATAAGACAGATGGGTATCCGCGGCTAAGACAAACAGTGGAGACGGGAGGGGTTCAACGAATTAATAAAATTAAAATTGGATATAAATGGGCGCCAGGTACATTCAACCCACCAGATCCCCTCAGTGACTTACAATATCAATAACTTACCAATTAATATTGGAAATAAAAGATTAAGATCCCCAATAAGATTTATTCAGTAGACCTAACTTACATGGATTAATCGATAACGCTTCTTAATCAACAATGCGATATTCAAACTATTATGCGATGTTCAAATATCAATACAAGAGGTCGTTGAGCGCGGTGTATATAAACGCAAACTAAATCAGCCATAAATTATGGTAGTAACGACGCTTGAAAGAAAACTACAATTCGTCAAGTAAAACTACCACGAAAATTGAGTAGGTGTGGGCGAAATCGTAAATACTAGTATTGGAAGGTAAGACAATCTCATTTGCGTCGCGTGAGCTCAGGCGTAGGCGCATCGGTGTCAACAGGCAATTGTGAAAGGAAGAAAACACCTCAATTTCCGTTATACAAATGAAACCAAACATGTTGCCAACTCGCGGTGAATTCAGCCAGAAAGGCAATCACTATATCAAACAGGTATCAATAAACAAAAAGGGCAAACAATTATTTGAATAACTCAGTAATACACGAATACACAAATAAACCAATTATAACTTGCTTGCTCCTTTTGGGCCACCCGGTATATGGTGTTAGACTACCCTGTAGTACGGCGGAGATAGATCACGCTGTAGCACCACAAAGGTGGATCGCCCCGTAGTTCGACGGAGGTGGATCACCCTGTAGCACCACCAAGATAGATCACCTTGTAGGGCACAACACGATGGACCAGTAATGGATCACCAAATAGGACACCAAAGGTAGCTGAACACCTCCAAGTCTGGGGAGTTTGTCAACAAGGTGTTCTACCCCAGGAAGAAAAACCCCTGAAAAAGGGATTATCTTTTACAAGTTGAGACTAAACGATTCTTATCATGGATGTCTCAGCCTGCCTTTGATTAGGTTATATAGGGGCCCAATAATGATATCCACCTGGGACTCGATTCCGGGATAATCTGGATGATAACCTCAAATTCTTCTTGAAGAGATAATTATGGATCGAGACCAAAAATATCACCACAGATCCAACTGCTCGATCCAAAATTATTAAATACTGTTTTGTAGAACTATTCCCATTTAAAGATTATCGAAATATCTCAAAAACCCTGCAAAACCAGTAACAGATCACCTTTCATCCAGACTCTCACCGTTCAATCTCAAATCTCCCCGTAACCTCTCAAATGTCATCCACTTGACGACAGTTCTCAGTTGCCGGTCCCTCTGCACGTTCCAACATATCCGGTAGATGTCACTTTCCCATCATCTCTACGTTGACTCGTCCAAATAACTAATTCAATACTTGATTCCGTAGATTAGCACAACACTACATAATTTATTCACACATAAAATTCACATATAACCGATAACCTATTTACAATTAACGGAAATGCTCTCCTCGCTGAGTACTCGAACCACTCGGTTCATTTAACTGAACGCGCTCCTGACAGACTTCCATGCAACACACCTACACCCTCAACCAAGGTTAGCTGTCATGGCTCTCGTGTCAATGCTGTCAACCACTGTGATGTTTACGAAAATGAGAATATTTATAAAAGACCTTCAATATAACAGAAAAGGGAAATCGCTTCAGATATGACCCAATGAAAATGAGGTTAGGAGTCCCAATAATTGGCATACCATCTCAACAAAGTATTGAATTGAGCGATATTGATTTCTGACCGTCAACATTATTCCAACCTGAACAGTGTCATTTTACAAATTTTCGATATCACATCAAGTAAATATCGGTACAAGAGTTCAATAACTGGATTTGAAATACAGGACAACATAATGACGACTCCTAAAATCAGTAGCCAGTGATTTGTACTATCGAAATGACTGAAACCATGTCCAGTAATACTTGGCAATCCCACACAAGAATAGCCTGTCTTTGGGATGGAAATCCAGTAAAAACCCAGATGGAAGGTAGTAGGACTTATCTCTCATTCATGACAAACAAACTGACAAGTATATTTGTGTTTTTAGGGTAGAGTCTACGATGGAGTCAGGCGTTTTATCGTATCGAAGCTGTGTAAGTAAAATAACCTTTTCTTGAGAAATGCACCTTGAGATTCTGCAATAATAAAGAATTACAGCGTTTATACCAAGTGTTGGGTTAACTAGGTGACTTGTGCCAAGTGAAATTTACAACGTAACACTACATACAAAAAAAAAGCTCGACTGATGACAGGAACAAAACCCAATTAGCCAGTCACACGGTGCAGAATACTTGAAACTGTAAAATGAACTGAAGGCAGATCCAATACCAGGAATGTCTGTGGATAACAAAGTTCCGCAGTACAACTCTCAACATTTTTTCAAAATAATCATACCAAGTAGAGAGAACTGGCAAAATGGCCCACCGAAGGAAAATTGGTATACCGGTGGCTCAAAGACCCAAGAAGAAGTGGAAGCCAGTATTTATGAAGGCAGAGCCAAAACCAGAATCGCACCCAACCTCAGACCTAATGCAACTGTGTTTCAGGCAGAAGTAGCGGCCATAGAGAAATAAATATAAGAGAAATAAACAGGCAGAAGGTCACAAATAAAACCATTGCCATTTTCTCCGACAGTCAGGCGGCAATTGAGGCGCTCAGCTCAGACTGGTGGAAAACTGTCTGAGCGCACTCAAGGAGCTAAGTACCCAAAATAGGGTCACTCTAGCTTGGATACCCGGACATGGAGGGTCACAAGGGCAATGAGGAGGCCGATGTTCTAGCCCGTGAAGGCGCATTCGAAGCTATGATTGGACCAAAACCTTTTTACGGGGTAGCGAAAGCATGTATGAAGACATCCATGAATTCATGGATGAAAGCCGAATCGATAGATTGGTAGAATGAGCTCCTAGGAATGAGGAAGGCAAAAGAGTTCATAAAGAAGCCATCGTCCAGATTCACGGAACACCTGCTAAACCACCAACTGTAAGGGTAGTGGTGGATCTACTAACGGGGCAGAGCCGACTCAGGAAACATATGAACAACATGGGTCTAACAGAAGAAACCCAATGTAGCTTCTGTCAAGAAAAGGAAGACACCGCACTGCATGTGCTGTGTGAATACGAAGCGATAGCAAGGCTCAAACGCGCAAGATGCGGGGAAGAGACACCGGAGAGGCTGCCAGCTATATGTGTTAAGGTTAAGGCTATGGAGTCTCATCAAAGGGATCAAGCTAGACAATGAGCTATAAGAACCAAGGACCATTACAACAGATCTGAATAGGTTGTAGTACATCAGGCCATGGGCCAGCTCCCCGACAATCTAATCTAATTCGTTGGAAAATGTCCTTGTAGGATGAAATTGCATTAACTTTAGTCATAAACACAAGTGGTATAAAAACAGGAAGTTCCATTTCTCATTTTTCATGATGATCTCCTACCACGTAGTAACGGTTACATCCATCAATTCGCCATTTTATAGCTAGTTGACTTTAAGTCATATACTCGTATGCCATGTTCGTCAGTTGAGCGCCCGTTAAAAATTCAACAGAATTGTTTTTCACGGAAATTCGCGCAAGACTGTTGCAGAAATCAAACTGTTAGAGAATATGAAAAGACAGGTTTCCCAGTGAAATTCACAAAAGAATGGTTCCAGAATACGCCGAACGAAGTGCATCTGTGCAAACTGTAATCAAAACACTTTCAAACTGCACTTCAATATATCTTACAATTCAAGTTCGGCCATGAGTCTCTTGTCGAACAAGTCCAATAACTTTAAACTTTTGTTTTGAGTTATGTTCCACATGCAAAGTTAGATTTCTTGCCTAGTTTGTTTGAGTAATGTGATTGTTTTTCGAAAGACCGGCAGGATATGTAATGTGACGCATTTTTATGACGAATTTCATAACCGTCGTTTATTTATAGCTTAAATAATGAAAATACTAATAAGCGCCTACTGTTATTTGCAAAAATTAAGTGGAAAATTGTATGAATACAACAGAATTGCAACTGCATAACTGATAAATGGGACTCATGCGAATTTTATCATTAGGAGAAAAATTATTCCTAGAGAAGAAGTATAAAAGAAGTTCATTTCTCAGATAGGAAAATGGTTTGATGATACTGTGAATTTCAATTTTTAGCTATTGAAAATGAAACAGGAATCCAAAGATACAATTTTTGTTTTCTGATTTATCATAGAATGGGCACGATGATGTTTAGGAATAGTCCCACAAACCTAGCAAATTAATTGAAGGTTTGGAGGAAGCTCACTTTCCCTAGAGAGATTAGTTTCATTGCCTGCATGAATAATCATCTTTCATCAAGAGACAGATACATGGTGTTGATTAAAATAACTAAAACCATAAAAATTTTGAAATGTCAATTATATTCCATAAATTATTTCTCAAGAATTTTGAATGTCGTTCAGTTATGTGATCATCAATTCCCCACTTCTTTACTCTGGACTGAAAGAACAAATTTATTGATGAATCATTTTCTTCAACGCCCCAACATTTTCAGGACCATTGAGATAAACCTTATTTTCTGAATCACTACAGGAAAATAAACCAATGGAGTTGAATTCGATTTAAAGGATCCTCGTCCATATCTACCTTTTGGAGGATATCTGAGGTCTTAAGCTGGATGTGCCTAATATGGAGGCGCATTGTCTTGCTGCAACCAATTTTCGTGGCGGAGTGTTTCAGGATCTTTTGCATTTTAGAAAATATTTGCTGAACTATAAAACACTTCATCTCAGAAAATATTCAGGTACTGTTCATCATTCGAAGTAGGATACAGCGCAAAATTAGAAAGCATAAGATATACACTATATTTGAGTATTTTTTAAAAGATCGGAATAAGATAGATAGATAGATAAACTTCATTGTCAATGAGAATTCATTCTTGGACAGTAAGTTGAAAAGTATGTGAAACATATTTATCAAAAAAAAACAAACCTTGGATGTTCATTATAAATGCAATTGTATCAAAATTTAATGTACACATACGAGTACACATATTATTGTGAAATAAAACAAGAACATATGTATAATAATAATAATGATAAAGACATGATCATTAATACATAATATTGTTGAGCTTATCTTGACAGAACACTGACAATATTTACAATTTGTCATCATAATATTCCTGCAGGCTATAATAAACTTCATGAGCAGTATATTTTTAACCGACTTCCTGAAACGTCTCTGCTCTATTATATTCCTCACTACCTGTGGTAAATGATTGAACATTTTTTACCTTCGTACATGTTAGAGTGTTTTGTTAGATTCAATCTAGGTATTTGCAGATGGATATTATTACTACTGTTCTGTCTTGTGTTGTGGATTCTATGTGTATCTGAGTATCAGTGTTATATCTTTTATGAATTAGGCAAACAACTTCGAGAATGAAAATGCTGAATAGAGTGAGGATTCGGTATTCAACGAAAATTTCTCTACAGCTATCCCTATGGATTGTCCCACATTAAAACCGCAAAGATCTCTTCTGCAACACGAAGATCTGATTCAATAGGTGTTTACTACAGAATCCCCAAAATGCAATGCCATACCTCAGATGAGACTCTACTAGGGACAAGTTAGTTGATCTAGCAGTGAATATATCAAGTTCATTGCAGATAATTCCTACATCAAATGATTCTGAAGCCAATTTTGTGCATGAAAATGTGATATATGCTTTAAATTTTTACTTATTGTTAATATGTAGACCAAGAAATTGAGTGCAAGTCGTTTCTTCTATCTTTCTACCATCTAATAGCAAGTTGTCATAGCTAAAGTTGAAGTTTACAATTTTGGTCTTATCTACGTTGAAGGAGAGTAAATTAGAATCACACCACTGTATTTTTTTTTAAATCTAATGATATCATGTGTTTCAAGTTGTTAGTATTTTTTTCATGCCATAATAATGTGGTATTTTCGGCAAAAATTGTGAATGACACTTCAATATCGACTGTAGCGAGATCGTTGATGTATGATAGGAATAAAGTGGACCCCAGAACAGATCCCTGAGGCACTCCGCAATCAATAGCCGAAATGCCCGAATACGCATTATTGACTTTCGTCAGCTGGGATCTACCGGTATGATTTGAATCATTCAAGACATGTCTCTCTTATGCCATAACAGTACTTTTTTCATAAGTATATCATGATTGACACAGTCGAAGGCTTTCGAAAAATCGCAGAAAGCTGCCAAAATCGCTTCCCCCTCATTCAGACTCGAGTATATTTTCCGAAAATGAAAAGATTGCATCATTAGTGTTTTTGGAGCCTTGGAAGCCAAATTGACATTCGTTGGGTCTGAAGTTCGAGGGTTTGGTGACCTCCTCACCTTTATAGAGAGGTGAAACAACTGATGTCTTCAACCCTGAGTGAAATACTTCTGTCACAAGAGGTTCGTTGATTACCTCAGTTAGTACAAATAGAGTTTCTATCGGTAGGTTCTCAAGGAGTCTTCTAGTTATACTATTCAACCAAGCGGACTTATCATTTTTTATTTCCTTCTACATTTGTAGGTGTTGAAACAATCATGACATTGAATTTGATCGAGATAACTTAAACGGTTGAGCTGAGGTACTATAGTGGCTGTTGTTTGTTCGGCAATAGAACAGTAAAATTATTCAAAGAATTCGGATCATGGTTGATCACCCCTGATGAAGATAGACTTCCTTTACCCCGCAATTCATCAATAATTGCCCATTTCTCGCTAGCTTTATTTTGTGATATTCTATTCTTTTTGAGTAGTAATTATTTTTTGATATTTTGATCAAGCTTCGGTAGATTTTTCTAAATCTATTGAAATACTGCATAGAACCTAAATTCGATATAATTTTTTTATTGTACGCAAGGATCTCAGATTCTTCGCAGAAATTTTTGAACCTGTTGAGATCCAAGGCTTTTTATTCTTCATTTTCAGTTTTCGTAATGGAAAGCATTCGTTGAGAATATTTGCTAAGATTCCTTGGAAAATGGTAACAGGATCTGAAGCAGTTGTTATATATGATTCCAATCAGCTTGTTCACAATTCAGTCTGAATTTGTGATAATTATTTTCGCTAAAGATTCTACCTTCTCTGAATGTTATAGGTATTGTTTCTCTCTATCTAGTGAGAATTCGAATGTGATTTGAGAATAGCGACAGCAGTTTCGTTGAATCATTTGATTTTGATTATCCAAATGTATATTAATATAAATAACATTAATCAAATATATAATATCATCATCATTATTTCGGTGAGTTACTCATCGAAAATGAAGTGATTATTTTTTCTTGAAGACAACGAAAACAAGCCTGAAATTGAAACCCTTCCACCTGTGCAGCGCCTTTGTTGAAGTTCCTCCTCGTTATTTTCGAGAAAATCGGCATTCTGTTTCGCACAGGAAAAATATAATTGGGTGTCACGTTTTCCTAGGTGCATGCAACTGACAGTTTTTCGCTAAACAAAACCTCATTATCCTACTAAACCAGGATGTACTCACTCTCTTTCATTATCCACTTCTGTCACTCAATGCCGGTCCATATTTCATCTCACGCCAACTCCAGGTATAGCCTTTCTGCGAGACATCCACTTGAAGCATCCCATTACGGAGATGCAGGATCGTACTCAGAACTAAAAATATGTTATGTGGCTTCTGTTCACATTGGTTTTCTTTGTTCAGATAGGTCGATTGGAGAAAATATATTGCACTAGTTGTTGCCCGCAGCATCGCCTGTGTAGAATTTGGTAGTTGTAGTGCTTATTAGTACTATATGTTGCTGTATCGCTGCTGTTCCAATGTTTTGACAGAATCAGAATCAACGAACTTAGGCATGCGCAGCGTTATACAACAGTGCTTTTAAAAAAATGTTCTACAGCGCCATCTAGTGGCGAGTTATAGAAAAATTGATAGCCTAAAACCTTCTCTATGAAAAATTACTTTCATTTATTTTTCACAAGCTTTGTTCACAAAATTTATACTTAATGACAATAAAGTATATTATTATTATCATTATTATCGAAGGACAATCTTTCTCCGGATCTTTTACCGAGATGACCTGCTTAATTGTGGGGACTCGGAAGATTCTAAGTATACGTTACATCTTTTTCATTGAATTATATACACAGACGAAAACACTCAAAATGTATAGCCTATCAAAATATGTTCGTGGCTGTCAATGATTGAAAAAGTAATGAATTTTTTGCCATGCCGCAGATTATTTAAAGATTTGAAAAAAATGTTGTGATAATTTTCACAGGCGAACAAAATTAATTTCATAAAAAATTTCAATATGTCTATAGTTTAGGGGTTACAAACAAAATTTTACTTTCCTATTTTCGTCATTATTTTCTATACTATTGAAAGAACAGAAAATTATTATTCAACTGTTTTACACATTTTCTTGGCACACAAAGGATTTTTTTGATAAAATGGTCAGTAAATTGTTGGGAAAATATTTTTTCTCGGTGCGGATCCCAACATGTTTATTCAATGAGACAGTTAGTTCCATGGTTACTTCGAAGAAGGTGTTCATATTCATGATGCACTGTTGGAAANTATTTTTAACACTTCGACACGTGTTTCGATCACCAAGTGATCATCTTCAAGAGGAAGATTAAACTCAGATGATCGAAGATGATCACTGTGTGATCGAAACACGTGTCGAGGTAATATTCAAGGTAATATTCAAGGTGTTCATAATCAAAACAGTTTTATTTTTGAAACATTTCGTCGTCTATTTCTTTGTCCGTGCACACTGCGTATCACTAAATATTGTGGAGTTGATTATGTTGGATTGAGTTGAATAGAAAATTTGAAAAGGTGTTTTTCAGGCATTTTTCTGTTTTTTTCATCGAATAACAACAGTTGTTTACAATTTTTCTGTAGTTTCAATAGCACAGGAATGAACGACAAATATGGGAAAGTCTAATTTCATTTATAACAACAAAACCACTGAGTAAGTATATAGAAATGTTTAATAGTTCATTGTTCGCCTCAAAGAGTCCTGTGGAAATCATCTCATTATTGTATTTCTGCTGGGTGGAACATGGCAAAAAATGTACTTGAATTTTTTGAAATCTACGAAAGTCATGAACATATTTTGATAGAAAGTATATTTGGAACATATTCGTATTCTTTGAATAAGAGTTACAGATATGCTGTAAGATCAACTTTCAGAACTGAAATTATACTGATATCTTCTCTGATACAAACTAAACCCCAAAGTATGGTTGAAAGAACGGCACAGTGCATGTACAATATATGTTGTTTTTATGGAAAGAGTTAATGACGAATATATGACGAGATGACAGATAACGGAAACGCAGATAACGGAGCATATTCCAAAATCAACTGGTGATCAGGCAATGAAATGAAATGAGATGAAAATTGTCACCAAAGGAACTCCTGAAAAAAATGAAAATACTTAAATAGTCCGCATACATTCCTTAACATATAACAAGTAAAATATTTTTCTTCTTTGACCAAAGCGTAATAATGACCACATTCAACGCCAGAACCACAGTGAACAATGACTGCATGAATATTATAACAGTGGTCTGCTAGGTTGAAATGTTCATCTATTTCGAACCTTCCAAAGAGTTTCTTGCTTCCGTTAGAGGTTGAGTCTTGTTTGAAAAGTATATTTTAAATAGCTCTGTGAATATGGATCGTACCTGATTGGCATTGTTGAGGCGAAGGATTGAAAACGGAAATATGAATCTGAACTGAATTCTTGGAAAACATCCTGTAAGTATGTATGAATGTAGACTGTCGAATATGACATTGAAATATTTCATTCTTCTGACATGTGTCGAATAAAATATATCAATTTGAAATCAAGCTGTTGGTCAAAAGTGAACATTTGGGTTTGGCTTTCTAATTCTTCATTTTTTTTTGAAGAGGGAGGGAGGAGTATAAAGCCAAAACCTTCAATCAAATAAGCGAATCCCCACGACTTCTATTGAAGTGAACAGTTTTTTCATCAAATACCCCAGTCAGGGGTACACAAGGCCAGATCGGCATAGAGGTCATTGCTCTTTATGTCGTTACCAAAAAACACCTTCGGTTATGAACCACTCGTCCTCCTGACGAAAGACAGTTGAAAGGGTCCAACCTGAAGAAAATGAAGATGGCAAACAAAATAAGCGAATGTCATCGATGCTATGAGTAATTTCAACTCATTCGTGACAAAGTCGTAATTTAATGAATTAATTGAGTGTTTTTTCTCATGATGTTATCTAGATTGGTGCCGAAGAGGCAATTACGCAAGCATCTAATTCTGAAACATCGGATATTCAGCAGTGAGGTTGATTGACAGTGTTCCACATGAGTGAAATTTAACTTCTTTCATTTACCATATTGTGTAGCAATCCTGTGAATGATATCTGATTCAACTCCATAACGTATGTTGGGAATACAAACTGAATGAAGAAAAGTGTTTTTTGTATAATTCAGTGTTCATGTTTTGGAAGTATTTTTCTTCCGTGTAATTTAATGTTTATATGGAAGTAGCTGTTTCCAAGGGCTTTCTCGTCCAGTGTGTGTCTGAAAGTTATTTCTGCATGATCTACACATCTTCGTATGGAGTTAATTTTTTTTAAATTGATTGCTTTCTTACTCTCTTTGGAAGATTTCCACATTTTTCCCAAAAATTTACCAAAAATTAATCTCTCCTAAAAATATACCTCTTTCAATTTGAACACTAACCTTTTTTGGTTTTGAAAACAAATAAATTTTATTTTCTGAAACTTCCAATATTCAAAAAAAGCTAAGTAAAACAATTTCATTTATTTTTATTGATTATTTTGTGTAGGCAAGACAAGTTACTAATTAATTGGACTAATCTAATCAATGGTTTGTATCAGGCAGTAACTTCACGAGATGAATTTTTCAATTTGCCCTATATTACACTTCAGCAGATTTTCCATTGATTCAAACATTTCGAAGAAGAATGCATCTACCATGTTCAGTAACCAAAGCCCTATCAGCATTCTGCCCTCATTCTCTAAAATATTCGAGAATAATGTTTCCC
>NW_019292950.1:9649-29924 GCF_000500325.1 Leptinotarsa decemlineata | reverse complement strand
GCCTCGCGGCAGGCCCTGCACCTTGTGTCAGGAACCTCTATACCCATCACGCGGCTGCGGTAGACTAAGGTGTTGAAGACACCATCCTGGCAAGTCATGATGAACCCCTCAGTTTCCGACTTCAGCCCACTAGACCTGAGAAAAGCGAACGTCAAGCGCTTTGACAAGCCAAGGTCTCCAATATTATTGAAGAAGACCCCATGCATTGGCTTATCCTTGTGTTTCCGCAGAAGTAAGGTGATCTCTGCGGCTTTTATCTGAGCTTTTTACTGAAAGGGTTCCAACTCGGTGACAGAGTTGTAGTTATTATTATCATTATTATTATTATATTCATTTCCAGTTATACACCAAGAAAACAGTAAGACCTATAAATTCCTTTTTGTGTGACAATAATAAAAAATATGTTGCAATTCATAATCAGATGGACGAAGGACGAACTGCTCTTCGAATATCAGGCTAACTTGTCCCGTTCAAATGTTGAGAGGGGTTCACGATTCTCGGATTTAAGGATGATTCATAAGTTCATGCTATGCATTTCTATCATCTATTCCGTTATTGCGCATTCATGCAGGTTGAGAAGTACTTAAGAAAATCCTCCACACTACAACCAAGTTGTAAAGTGGAAATGATATTCAATATAGCCGCTCGTTTCGCTCCATATATTATGGCGGCCAACCGAGCATCCGCATTCCTCCACTATCTAGGTGCAGAACGTGTTGCAAAAGAAAATACATAGTATAGAAATATATTCCTAGTCTCACCGACGTAATCTCCTAGGCGCCTTTTTCGCGTATTTCCACGGCTGCAACGGTAAAGTGAATCGCTCGCGGTACAGAATAAAACACATTAGACTTCAATTTTACTGTAGGCACTCTAGATCCCGACTTCAGTTTATTTAATTAGTTTTTCAATTTAGAACGCTCTGTAGTTGCTCTGGCGTGAAAACAGCGTAGATTCTTTGAATCGTAGGGCATCCGTGACATTGAAAAATATCATTTGAAATTTGCTGGTATTCTGGCATAGCGAGTTATTTCATTGATTTCGTGGTTAGATGACGAGACGTTGAAAGAACAATGTGATAACTCATATGAAAACTTGACAGCCAGGACAAATTTATCTGAGTTGAGTTCAGTGTTTAGTTCAGTGTTTTGTATGACCGGGAATTTGACTAACAAACGACTTGAAAAGGAAATATGTTTTCAGTGTTTTCATCAGGCTCCGTTAGAAAATCAGATATGAATATTGTAGGTATTCCACAATTGACAATAGTTGATTCAAACATAATGAATTTGGACCTCTGGAATGAAGTGAACTTGAGAGAAATACTTTTGCCATATCAAAACTAAAAGACTATTTTACGCCACGCATTCCGCTAACCTAGTTAGCATAAACAGGAGATGACTGAAAATAAATAAGAGCCTTCAACTCACATTCAAATGAACTTTTACCCTCGCTATCCAAGTTTCTGTTTTAATCTGTTTTCTGTTTAAATCTGTTTTTCCGTTAACCAGCTGTCGCACCCCTACGAACGACAACCCTCAGAAGTTGAAACTTGTGCGAGCTAAGGATTAACGAGGTTTTACCTTCCAACGTGTGATTCCTAACACGGTTTTAGTTTATGAAGTAAGTTCTTTAATCTATTATTGTCTAAGTTTGTTAATGTAACTTAATTCCTCATTTTTATTCTAATTAATGATACCTAATATTTTTTCAGATTCTAATTGTAATATTATGTAGGAGGCTTCCAACAGAGGAATGTTTGAAATGGAAATGAGTGTCTGTTGTTAGTACCGTTCCCAAGAATATACCTGTAAGTGCCTGAATACATTGTCTCCTCATTACCAAAACGTCAAGAAATGGAAGTTGTCCCTTATTTTCTAACTCATATGTGAATTTTATTGATGGAAATCTGTTATTCAAAAAGGAAACAAAGTTCTCAATATTCGATTTTTTGTTGTCGAATATCGCAAAAACATTATCCACATGCCTCAGCCATATCCTGAGGAAATACTCAGATTTTTCTTTGGTTTCCATTTCGAATTCGCTCATGAACAGGTTTGTTAGGTAATTACCAATAGGCGTTCTTCCCCTGTTCTTCATAAAAGCAACCTTCGCCCTTCGACCTGGAAACGGTTTTGTTTCATTAACAAATTAGTGGGAGAAACGAATTCATCAATTTTGTCATTATTGAAATAATTTTTCTCTAGTAATTCCCATAGGTACTGTAAGGTCTGTGGAATTGGGATGCTAGAAAATGAAGAACTAACATGAAAGGAAACCAAAATCTCACCTTCTTGCAGAACGATGTTTTCTGTATGTTTCATAGACTTTAGTTCATTAAGATTAGTTAGACAAATTAACAACAGAAGGCATCTAGATGCCTATGAGATTGTAGAAATAAGTAAACATAATAATATCATGAATAACGATGGTGGACCAATAATAGGATACTATATCGTCGGTCCAATGCCAAAGTCACGAATGTGCCAATTTGCACATTTTCACCTATGTGCAGCAAAATGTCGGAATTTAATTCATAGTAGCAATGCCAAAAGCGCGAAAGTATTTGCTCATCCCCTCTCTCCCTTCTAGTTGGGACGTATTTGTAATATTATGTAGGAGGCTTCCAACAGAGGAATGTTTGACATGGAAATGAGTGTCTGTTGTTAGTACCGTTCCCAAGAATATACCTGTAAGTGCTTGTTTCCTTCCTGAATACATTGTCTCCTCATTACCAAAACGTCAAGAAATGGAAGTTGTCCCTTATTTTCTAACTCATATGTGAATTTTATCGATGGAAATCTGTTATTCAAAAAGAAAACAAAGTTCTCAATATTCGATTTTTTGTTGTCGAATATCGCAAAAATATTATCTACATGCCTCAGCCATATCCTAGGGAAATACTCAGATTTTTCTTTGGTTTCCATTTCGAACTCGCTCATGAACAGGTTTGTTAGGTAGGGGGACAAGGAGTTACCAATAGGCGTTCCCCCCCTGTTCTTCATAAAAGCAACCTTCGCCCTTTGACCTGGAAACGGTTTTGTTTCATAAACAAATTAGTGGGAGAAACGAATTCATCAATTTCGTCATTATTGAAATCATTTTTCTCTAGTAATTCCCATAGGTACTGTAAGGTCTGTGGAATTGGGATGCTAGGAAATGAAGAACTAACATGAAAGGAATCCAAAATCTCACCTTCTTGCAGAACGATGTTTTCTGTATGTTTCATAGACTCTAGTTCATTAGGATTAGTTAGACAAATTAACAACAAAAGGCATCTAGATGCCTATGAGATTGTAGAAATGAGTAAACATAATAATATCATGAATAACGATGGTGGACCAATACCTAATAGGATACTATATAGCTTCTTGAAATAATATATCTTTATCAGATTTACCTGACTGTTTATTAAGGCAATATTATAAAATTAATTTGAGACTAGTAGATAAGGCAATATGTAAAATTAATCAAGACAATTAAGTCGCAGGTACCTAGCAGAGGTACCTATGGTATACATAAGGAAAATATTGTATGTAATTCAATTTAATCTTTCTCTTGAATATGATCACTTGGTGATCGAAACACGTGTCGATGTGTTGGGACTGAACTCCAGTAATATTCATTACTACACCAAAGGTTCCAAACAGCGCACAAAATTTGCCTGCTTACTTCGAACCACATACTTTTTATTGCAATACGCAAAACTTGTTTCAAAGACTTCCTTGTTTTCGTCATCGTTTTTTTTTTGGATACATCCTAATGAAGTTTTTCTTGAGGAGTTCAAAGTAGTATGGATTAGTAGAAAAGTATTAGTCACTACTTTTAATATGTAATTCTATACAGTTTGTTTCAAATTCCATCCTCACCATTGGGATCTCGGAAACTATGAGAGATACGAAGATGAATTAGAGCAAAGTTGAGCATTTACTGACTAACAATATGCCGTTGACAAAGTTCTGGAATTACGAGTATATCCGGAGATATCCGGAAAAAACAAAAATTTCGGAAATTATCACAAATACGATAGAAACAGTGTAAGGATATCAAAAATTTATTAAAACTTGTATCTTGAAAGACGACAACCACATCAAACTATGTTCGAGTTATTGGATCAAAATCTCACCGAGTTTGTTTCGTATGAAAAGCCAAAAAATACGGACAGAATCAACAATCAAAATTTGATAAATGAGGTGTGTATGAAGTAAATTAGACCTTGTGCCCTTTTCAATGAAAATAGAATTTCAAACAAATAACAATAATTAACTAAAATGTAAAGACAAAAGTATCTCACAGCAAATGCTCAAAATGCTGGCCTCGTTCATGATAACACAACTGTGTCCTTTTTCAAATATTATTCACTGCACGATTAATTTCCCTCCTCTTCAATCTACCGAACTCTCTAACAATGCTGTTTCGAAGGTCCTCAATATTTTGATATTCCCTCTAACCATAAACTCTATTTTTCAGTTAACCCCATAAGAATGTATCCATAACACTCAAGTCAGGAGACCTTGTTGGCCAACTTACCAGCCCATTATTTCCTATACATTTACCACCAAACCTTTCAGTCAGGTAATTAGATACTCATCTGATAGTGTGCGGTGGAGCACCATCATGTTGAAACCAGATGTTGTTATAGTTAATCAAAAGTAGTTAATTCAAATAGTCTTCAAAAATCGACAATAAAATCTGGTATTAGATTCCTCCATTCAGAATTCCGTCAAATAAATGAGGACACAAAATTCTATCTTTGTATCGCACTTGAGGTCGAATTTCTGAAAACTGCCTGGGGTTTTTCATGCTCCAAATTATTCGTTATGTCGGTTGAATATTCCACAATTCGTAAAAATGCTTTCATCTGCCAAAATTATATTTTCCAGGAAAACAGGAACGGGTATTCTTATTAGCCAATTACAAAATTCTAATCGCCTTTCGGGATCACCTGGATGCAATTTTTGAGGTATGTGTATTTTATAAAATTTTAAACCGCTTTTTATTGAGATGTCTCCAAGCACTTGTATGACAAATATTCATTTCGGAGAAAATTTAACATGTTAATTTCCCCGGGTTTATGTTTATCTGCAAATTATTAATTTTTATTTAAAAGACACAATGCCTAACTTACCTCATACATAGCTCATTTATCAAATTTTCTTCAGTTCCCTGGTCCATTCTGTGTCCGTATTTTTTCCTCGGCTCTTCCAATGAACCAAACTCGTTGATATTTTGGCCAATAACTTGAATATAGTTCGATGTGGTTGTCGTCTTTACAAGACGAATACCAGTCGGAATACAAGTTTAAATACATTTCCGATATGCTAACACTGTATCTATCGTATCTGTAATAAATTTGTATTTCGTGAATACCGTTTTTCGATAAAAATTCAATGACTTGTACAATAACAAAATGTCATTGAGTGTAACAAATTGAAAGTCAAATTAGAAATATCGAAGTCAAAATATCTCCAATTTTTCGAAAAAGAATGATAAAATATGATACATTATTGATAAGGTAAAATTTGGTTCGATTCAAACCAGAAAAAATCCAGTGTGGAGTCCCTAAGAAAAAATAAAGTTGATGATGGTGGCCGGAAGACGAAACGTCGGATGGCAAATCTAAAAACACAATTATGTAGCAGGAAAAAAGTGGCCATGTGGAAGTGCGATTCATTTTCGAAAAATAAAGCCATGTTTCACTATACAATAGCTTCATCATGCGTGACATACTCAGTATGAACATGTTTCTGGACTGTTTAGTGAAACACCACAATGAAATGTTTGTTGAATAATAATTTTTGTGTGAGTGCTTCATATCGCACCAGATCAGTTTCAAATAATTACTCGAATAAAAAACACCTAGTGGGTGGACTCATTTACACAATGTTAACAACTCAGTAAGATGTAACAAACATTCATAATATTATTCAAATAATCAGTACTCATACTGTATTGTAAACATAGTTTGAATGATGAAATTTCTCCTCACATGATGGTGGAATGAACTGCAGCGATGAAAGATCCACCGATGCAACGACAAGAAATTGTTTGGTGAGCGGAAACTACTTTATGCTCAATTTCCTCCTGTCATTCACTTTGCTTTCCAGGTTAATGATCCGGAAACGACTCCGAGCTGACAGTTCAAATCTCCTTTCATAAAATTCTCTCAAATTACTTTGTAATCCTCTGGTATTATATCAAAGACGAAACTTTGATTACTTGGCTTCCCACACTCTCCATCAATATTCACACAAAACAGATATTCTGATTTCATGACACGCATCATTTGTTTCGTTGTATTAATTTGTAGTTACTTTCACTTGTCTTTTAAATTATCACTTCGATCTAAAGCCTTTTTTAACGTTAGAAAATTGTCATTAGGTCCAATCGTACCCTTTACTAGTGAATTAGATGAATTTTCAATCAATGGGATGAATGATGAAATGATATTTTGGCTTTGTTCAGTGGCAGAGTTCTTCCGACGACTGGTTTTATTCTACTTGATATCCTACTTCTCAAGATAGTCGATGAATATTACACAACGCACATCCCAAAATATCGAGGCCATAACCTTTCCAGCCGATTGTTGTGCTTTCAGGCATTTTGGACAGGGTTCACCAGTTGCTCTCCACTCAGATGACCGTTTTGATCCGGGGTGAAGTAATGGATCCATGTTTCATCCATTGTCGCATATCGGCCCAAAAATTCCGGTTTGTTATGTTTGAACATGGCCAAACTCTGCTTAGAATGATCAAGACGTTCTTGTTTTTGGTCAACAGTGAGCTCGCGTGACACCCACTTTGAACAGAGCTTTCTCATAGTCAAATACTCATGCAATATAAAGCCGACACGTTCTTTCGATATCATTACAGCTAACCCATGCAACTTCACTATTCGATGATTCAAAACTATTTTGTGTTTTTGAAGTGATAACTTCTTATGGGAGGGTGAAGCGCTTTGTAACGTAACGCATTAGTATGTCTGGCTTTTCTTTCTCTCCCACTCGCGTGGGTACGAAACTTCGGTCGGTCAGTCGTGCTGGAGTAGTGTTGTGAGCACGTCATCGTAACACATCGAACTATTGAAGCCAAGTCTACTAATGATAACGGAGTGATTATTACCTTGATATGGTGTTCATTCAGTAAATGATGGAAGAAGTAATTTTGGCGATTTTTTCACCCTTCATTACGAGCCAAGTATACAAGAATGAATTTACACATTTGATTATATTTTAGAAAATATAAGAATGTATCTGGAACCTGTTATTTGTGGAAATCACGTAATTACGCCTGAAAAACTGTTTTTGAAGCTGAAATGAGTCGGTTAATGAAAGTAACCTCTCTCTCTCGCTCTCTATATATACATTGTTTATGACTCTTATGAAAATTTAACCAGCAAGCACATAATATTCTTTCATTATGTGAAACGTACCTTAAAACTGATGATACTAATTTTGTGTATGTACATTATTAGTATCATTATTTAATCCTACAAAAGTAACAATTGGCTTATGGTAGATATAATGTGTGTGTGTGTATGTACATACACAAAATAATAATTTTCATTAACACGCTTTCATTAGCTTCACCTGTATATATGTTTGTTTGTTTGTCAGTTTGTTTGTCAGTTTGTTTGTAACTCTCAAGCTTGGGATCTGTATTTGACAGAATTATCGACATTATTGCTTGATCTATTTACGGGCAGATGGCGCTATACGTAACCTCCTTGATATAATTCGAACTCACTTTACATGTATTTCTCCATTTGAAAAAAGTATTTTTTATCAACATGTGCGCCTGCTGCCTGATTTGTAACCCTCCTTTGCGCACCTCCTGCCTTGGGCTTGGTTGCTGACTTTCAGGCTCCCTCTCCGGAATCGGAAAATATCGATGGTCATTTTTCTAAACAATATACGGCTGATTGATCCCAAAGTTTAGATAAGATAAATATAGTTCAAAAAGACTAAAAAACACGCTTTTATAGCATACGAAACTAAAAAGTGAAAAATAAATATAGTTTNGCATTTTTCGAAGGGAAAACGTGCAGTTACTTCCCATGATGATATTTTCAACATAAAAGGTGATAATAATAGTAATAACACATTTATCTTCAACATGTATACAACTAGTAATGGAAAATATTGAGTATATTCAAATATAATGGTTCAAGAACTAACATATATAGAAAATAGAAGAGAGAGAAGAGAATTTATAAATATAACAAATGCAGTTTCGTTTGTGAAGATCTAGTGTGGAATTCGGAATGTCAATGAATGTTGAAGTTATTGCACGCTTTGTGAATTGGTGACGTGATAAGTATATTTGTGTGACTGATTGAATTGAAGAATATTGTTTTCTGTGGTGAGATTAACCTAGGTACTGAATGATCAATCTTTCAACTCAACGAGGACAGTTGAGCTGTTAATTCAACAACTTGAACTAGAACCATTCGAAGGTGAAACAGTTGAGTTTAGCTCATTATACATCAACTCAAATTTGGAAAGGTTCAAAAGAAGCATGTGGTTGTGACCTCAAACTTAACAACTTTATTCGATAACTGCAATTACAACGTAATACTATTTTTCAATCACATTTGTTCCAATGTTTCACTTATTCACTCTTTGCTTTGTCAATCACTTTCAACTCACTGAGGGACGTATGAGACAATACGTTTTGAGGAAATAACTGAATTTTACTAAAATCCTGATGCCAGTGATTAAATGAATATCTTCTGACAATGTGAAAACAAAACTACACAATTGACAGAGGACCATGATTTTTATGAGTACGCAGTTTGATTGAGATTTGTCTCAATCTTCCGTTGCACGATGTTCAAGTGAATCCTCAATGTTTAAAAAAAATAAGCGCCCGCAATGGTTGACCTTCATTGCTTTCCCATCGTTTGTCATAAACTTTTCAACACAGAACTCTCAGAACTTTGAAACATTTAGGTATTCTTTCAAGTTATGCCTGAATGTGTTTGAGACTCATTCAAAAGGAGATGATTTTCTGGATAAATACCTCTGCACAATTTTGTACGATTCCCTAAAAAATCGACCTAGATTTCCATTAAAAAATTATATTCTGTCTAAAGTGCTTCCTACCTGTCTATTGACCCTGCTTTGTAATACAATTTGAGGTCTTTCAGTTTCAGGCCAATCAATACAAGGTATATCATCTCCACATTTTCTGATTGCCCTTCAAGTGATATTCTGGCCTGTGATACTCTGGCCTCTGCACAAATTGTAAATTCCACTTCTTGGTAGCTGTTCAAAAAACTCTAAATATTCTTACGAATTTCAGGTTTGTATGATATTTTCAACTCGGTTCACTATGTATTCATCTTCGAGCTAAGGACTACCGAGGTCTTACTTTTTAACGTGTGGATCAAGTGTCATAATCAAGTAGAAACTTCAGGAAAAACTTTTTTTCAAAACTAATGTTTTTTTCGTTTTTGCAAGTGGATGAACTAAATATACCCCAATAGAGAAATAAAAGTTAGGTCTCTACGCACAAGCGTTCATATTTTGGTAACCAGGTAGATGCTTTTTCATCTCTTATACATGAAAGAGACCTTTTTTTTTCTCTGAGGTTGTACAATTATATATACATCATCTTTTCGATTGGTGTAAGTATCCTCTATTATCTTCCATATTCGTTCCATCATCTGGTTACTGATAATCCGTAGGCGATTTTTCTTCAACTGAATCTGGTTATTTGATCTTTCCGATGAAATGTTAGGAGTCCTCTATTCATTCTTGTATCAAACATCGCATCGTTTCCAACTTCCTTCCAAGTCACAGTGATATTTTACCTAATAGAGACTAGTGCACTTCCAATGTCTCGTTCAGGCTCTCTCAGTTGCATATAATTGCGTAGAGTCTAGAATTTTTTTTCTGGCTTGTCTTAATCTCATCTGCAACGTAGGTTCGTTCGATTATTGCACGTATCGATTTCAAAATTTCTTCAAGTAGTTAGTTGATGACCCATGCTGCTTCTTCTCTGCAGGTATATCCTTCTTTCGTGAGGCCTTAATCATTTCCAAAAGTCCAAATGCACGACTAATAGTTTTTCGCAGTTACAGTAGCGCTTCTGGAAAATCACGCCTTGTCATATGAATCACTCATTCCATAGAGAATATTTTCGAGCTTTTGTTTTTTGACTCTTTTTTAATATCATCAGCATTATACGTTTTGGGGAAATTCATATTCCAGAATTCTCAGTTCAAAGCTTAATCTGAATTTAACCATTACAGGTTTGTAAATTTTAATACAATATGTGATGGAATCGGCCGAAAATCCATAACATATACAGGAAACACTTTATTGTAACCACCTTTTTTATTGAATATTCACTAACATCGAATGAAATTCAATTCACAACTTCCAACACAGTATCGATTGATAGTATTTTTCGAGATGATATGACACCATCTATTGAAGAAAAATAATCTCTGATGTTATGCCTCGATGCATTACTCTTCATGGTCGGAATTGATTTTTTTCTAGCCATAAAAGTTTTGCTGTTGCCCCCATAATAAATCATCCTATCATACACATAATTTCGAATAACTCGTTCCAAAAATAGCAAACTCCAAATCAATCTTCGACACTGAAAATCACGACCACTTTCTGATTCAATAACAAAAGTTCCAAATACGTCCATAATCCAGTATGCGACATAATTGCTATGCAAATGACATATGTTACTCGCTTTAAATTCAAATTCTTGTCGTGGCCACAGTAATTAAATCATCTCCCGCGGCCGATGTTCGCTCTGGAAAATCATATAGCGTCACTCTTAATCAAGGATTCTGCGAAAAGGCGAAGACGATCGTCGCATTGAAATGAGCTTGTGTCTGAATGTGCGAACAAAAAAATGGTTAATGACGGTGTCGCAAGTTCGGCATTGGTTTGACTAGACTCCGGAGACTTCGTTCTAGAATCTACCAAAAGCATAATTTAAAGATTAGCTAATATAATTAGCTAATATAATTAGCTCGACCTCGAGTTACATTACTGGATTGGGATGGTTGCCTATGAACAAACGACGTATTTTGCATTGCTGTGTATTATATCACAAAATTTTACTCACAAAAAAACCTTCATATCTATATTCAAAAATTCAGAGGCGTTCTGAAGCTCACAATGTTAATGTCCGGTTTCGACAGAAATTATCTGTACCCAAGCACAACACTTCGCTTTACCGATCTTGCTTCTCCTATGGCATCGCTTGCGAATAAACAATTTCAAGTTATTGGGAAAAAAAAGGTTTTGGCTTTCTACTCCTCTATCTATATACAAAAAAATGTGCTCATCCTCATCCTCACTGGTAGAACATCCGATTTTTCGGGTTTAGACACTTGCTTTATCGCTTCTTAAGCACCAAATACGCGAATGAATGTCATTACTTACTGTCATCGATGACATAGATAGATTAAACTCATTCGTGACATGAGGTCGGGAATTTATGAATAAATTCAGTGTTCCATCTTACAATGTTATACAAATTTGGTGCTGAAGAAGCGATAGGGCAAGTGTCTCAAGCCAAAACATCGGATGTCCACCAATGAGAATTACAGTGTTCCATGTAAATGAAATTTTACTTCTTTCATTAACCATATTGTGTAGCAATCCCGTGAATGAAATCTGGTTCAATTCCATAACAAATGTTTGGAATACAAACTGAACAGAGAAACGTGTTTTTTTGTATAATTCAGTGTGTAGAGTATTTGTTTCAACAGTACTTTTTTTTGTGTATTTCAATGTTTATACGAGAGTAGATGTTTCGAGAGGGCTTTTTCCAGTTTGTGTATGAAATTCACATATTTGCATGATCTACACGTCTTTGTACAGATAATTTTGTTCTGGAATTGATTGCTTCCTTCCTTTCTTTGGAAGATTTTCACATTTTTTCGTATGAAGATGAAGAAAAAGAAAACAAATACGTTTCTTTTCCAAAAAATATCCCATCTTGAAATATACCCCTTTCAATTTGAAGTTAGTTAGGTCCGAGCCTCAGGAAATAAAAATTTATGGAGGGGTTGTTTTCCGAAAATACCGAAATTATTTCTGAAAGAATAAGTAATCCTGAATGATATCAATACCTTACGCTGATTAGATATTTTTGAAGTTCCAGTTAGAGACGGAATTGGGACAAGCAGGTTTGGGATAACTATGACTGGCTTATTTCTCGAAAATTTCTGAAATAACTACAACCTCTTTGGCATATTGAGTTCTTCTTTTCACCTTTCCATGACACCTATTTAAACGATTCTGAACTTTGTACTGATTTGTAGAGGTTGTTTTTCGATGTTTGTCATATTTTTTATTGTCCATGAATTGATTGTTCACTGTGTTCCAATGTCTCACTTTGCATTCGATATGACGAGATGTCTCTCTTTATTCGTTGCCCTGTCAGAAGCTACATCACATATCAATTTTGTTCAGGTGTCCACTAACTGGACAGTGTCTAGTAACTAGCCGGTGCCTTCTGTCAGAAGCGAAAATTTCTCTTTTGTTCAGAGAGCCGAGTGCTTATTGTTTTTTTTACGGTCCCTATGTAGACCGATTTGTACCTACAGATCCGGTATACCTCCAGTGTTTTTGAAGGCTCTATGGGGTCCTTGGCCAATCTTAGACTCTAACTAATAGTTTTATTTGTCTTGAAAATTGGTTTTACATTTTGTTTCTCTATAATCCTCTCAATTCGGTACATTAAATTTCTTCAATAAGGAAGAAAGCATTACCATGACGGGTCTGGCCGGAGTTACTTTGGTGTTATCTCTTCTGGGTCATATCGGCTGCTCTAATTCACCTTCGCTATAACCACTCCCTTTGAAAACACTGTTTTTTCTCATTAAAATCTTTTAGGATATTTCTAATAACTTGAAACCGGTCGGTAGGTGATCTACTCGATTGATTTCAGTCCTTCTGCTGGATGACCTAGAAACATCTGCAAGACTAACCTTTGTGGGGATTCTTGGTAATGATCCAATGTCCATCGTGGGTAGTAATTATTTTTTAGCAGGCATTTACCAGAACCTATTCTGTAGGTACGTTGCGAGTTCAGAGATTTTATTTCGAAGTATTTATTTTCTTTCATAAATGTTTAGTTCACAAATCAAGTGGGCATACTTGGAGACTTGCTGTTAATCAAATTATCTAAAAGAACAATTCGTTCAGGCCAGTCTCAAATTTTCTACATTGTAGGTTAATGAACTGACACCTATCAGAACACATCTATTTCCCTGGCTAATACCACGAAGGGCGTTGGAATATATTCGACAGGTGTCACTGCAGGATTCTTCACTGAAGTTATTCCTGCATATGCTGTTGGCGATATAACTGCCGGAATCGATTTTCAATTAATGGAACACACTTGCACTTCGGACTGTTTTGGCCAATCGTCAGTGCAAGGTAGTGTCAATCATCAACATGAAGTCCATGAATTCCAATAATTGAAAATCGAATTCCTTCAGAGTATCGTTCCTCTTACTGGGCTGAAGCGAAGACAAATAAGTTTGTCATCACCCCATCTGCCTTTGAACGAGGTAACCAACCGCATATCCAAAATTTGTTCAATTTCTCGTATAAGGAAGAAAACTTCACAGATTGAGTGGGCATATGGATGTAATCCAACGCCCTTCGTGGTATTAACCAGGGGTCTAATTGCTTTCTGATATGTGTCAGTTCATTAACCTACATTGTAGGTAAGTTGAGCCTGGCCAGAATGACTTTTCTTTCAGATAATTTGATTCACAACCAGACTCCAAGTATGTCCACTCAATTTGTGAAGTTTTCTGCCTTATACAGGGAATTGGGCAAATTTCGCATTTGCGGTTGGTCACCTCGTTCACAGGCAGATGGGGTGATGACAGATTTGTTATTTGTCGTTCGCTTCAATCCAGTTCCAGTTCCAGGAATTCGATTTTCAATTATCGAAAATCATCGACTTTATGTTGATGATAGACACTACTTTGCACTGACGAGTGGCCAAACAGCCCGAAACCGGTCTGCAAGTGTGTTCCAATAATTGAAAATCAATTTTGAAATGTCAAATTTTGAGAGAGTATTATGTGAGAAATTTCTGAATACTAGGTGATTTTCTCTTATCTTCCTCGTATTTAAGTATGAATTTGGCTCTAATTGTTGAGACCTCTTTTCTTCTTCATACAATGTTCTTCGTTATTGATATGGGCCATTTCTAAAGATGTTGTTTTAGTTAAATTGATTTCCGTATCCAAAATTCTTGTGATTTTTCATAATGACGTGTTCACTCAAGGCGCAAGAATTAACTTGCAGTCGCCTGCAGTCGCTTCTGTGGGAAGTAATGGGACCAAAAGAGGTCTAGAAGTCTGTCCTATGTATGATTTGAAGCAATCCATACATGATATTTTGTATATTGTCTTTGATTTTTATGTATTCGAAATATAGAGCATCACAGAATGGATATCAAAATTACAGAAATTTTATTTGGAGGAAATCAATCTGACCGATAGCATATTTTTATAAATGGCCGATTATATGAACCAGAAAACAGATCACAACAATTTGAACCAAGTTTATACATTTCTACTGAAATACGAAAAAGATGAGAGAAAATCAGAGTTTCTCCACAATACACTCTGTCAAAATTTGACTCATTAAAAAAAAAGTTTTTTTCTGTAGGCTTTGTTCCACTTCTTCATCATTATCTCGTTAGAGTATTCTGTATCAATATTTTCATAAAATATATCTTATTATTTATTTCAGTTTTCCTGATGAAGGTAAAAAATTTACCGAAAGCTTGACAGATAACAAAGAGTCTTTTTTGTAACAGCCCTGCCAATCCAACTGCAACCTCAAATTCATGGATGAAGCACTCAAAAAATATGCAAACTGCAGACACGGGTTTTTAGCTTATTAGCTGTCATTAGGACGGTATAGCCAAGTTCAGGGTTAGGCCACACTTGGTTGCAGAAACAACAGAAACAAACGGAATAATCATCAACAGAGGCCAGCCGCACTCAAATCACCACGAACCAGCTTCAGCTACTTGCGTGACATCCTGGTCCAGTATTCGGTATAGATGATAATTACTTCAGCGAGTGTATTTGATTAAATCAAAATCAGGAAAAAATCATATATGGAGCAATCAAAAAAATATGCAGATCGCAGACACGTCTTTCTAGCTCATTAGCTGTCATCAGTAGAGTACAGCTGAGTACAAAGTTAGGCAACACTTGGTTGCCTACTTTTGTACTTGCACGGAGTAATCGACAGAAATCAGCCGCACTTTGTGGTTTCTGCAACCAAGTATTCCCTAACCTTGGCTGTACTGTACTAATGACAACTGATGAGAAAGAAATATGTGTTTGTGGTTTTCATATTTTTTTGGTGCTTTGTTCATGACTTTTTCCTGCATTTGTTCATATTAAATCCACCTGCTAAATTAATTATCATATATATCGAATACTGGACTCGGATATCACGCAGACAACTTAAGCTGCCTTGTGGTGACGTCAGTGATATCTTTCACCCGAGATGACCTGACCGAAAAAAAATAAAATAAACAAAGAAACCTACACATTTTTGTCAATTTACGTTCAATTAACTATTTTATACCCATTTTCACTGCCCTAAAAAAGCTTTTCTTGGGAAGCAAGAGTTTTATTTTGATTTTTGACTAAGAGACCCCGTTAATCCATTTTCTTGTACATTTCTCCAGTAGCTAAGATAATCCACTCCCTCACAACTACTGATTATTGATAAAATAATATGAGATTGTCATCAATCAGGGTCACTTTCTGCCTTTGTTCTTTTGTATGTATCGTTGTTCAATATTTACTCTGACCTGATTACATGCAAGTTTCCTTCATAGAAATCAAGCTCTGTATCCAGCGGTATAATCGAACCTTCGTAATCCTCTCCTAATAACTCTGCCTATTCTCCTCATTCACAGACATGTTCAAGGGAGTCAAAGCACTGAACTAGAGATCCACCGCGATAAGCGCATGCAACGATATATCTAGCAGTAACTTATATCCTCGGGACATGAAGTCCTGAAATTCAGAAGGATCGCTGGCAATTCCAGGAAAACGTCCGTCTGTGCATTATGCAGTCGCCCGAGGAAAGCGGAGGTCAACCAGGACAAAAAACGACTTGGAGGGTCGAGAAGTCACGTTTCTGTTACAATTTACTGTGTGTAGGGCCAGGCTGATAACGTGGAAAGATAGATGTAAGGAAATAAATCCATCCCGGAAAGGCAGGTTTATATTCAAGGTTTTGATAGCGGGATGATCAATGCCGGAGGAATACAGGAACTACTTTGTTACCTTTTTTGACAACTCAATTTTGTACTAGAATGTTGGCTTCCCTATTTGCGGAAATATTACATTTTGTATCTTTTTGTTAGTAGAATCGTTCATCAAATTTCTGTTTCAGTTTTCCCACGAAATACCATGAATGATTCGCTACACGTGGTGTTTTTTTCAATAAGTTCATGGAGTTTCACAAGATGATTTATCTGGTATTTTTGAATTTTGAAAGCATTAGTTCGTATGGGCCCGTGAACGTAACTAAAAATAAACCTGATCATGATAAAGAGAAAATCTTCATGAAAATACCTTCTTGAAAAAAACTGACAGCTGAATCAGCATAAATTGGTTCAGAACCATATCAGGGAACATGCATTGTTCATTCAGAGATTAACACATGGGCTAATCAAAATTGGCTTTATTCATCAACGTAATCACCACCAAGAGCCACACAATTATTCTAGTGCCGCTTCAACATTTAAATAGCACTGAGGATACACTACAAAAACACACTTTTGTCTATTTTCCACTATATTTCTTTATTGTTGACCGGTTTCGGCTGTTACACCATTTTCAAAACTAACTGATTACATTTAAATCTGAGTAATTTATACCTATGTTGCTTATTCTATCATAAATGATTGATATACATGATATACCTGATACCCGGTACCTGCGTTTCATATACCTACAAAATCCATGAAAACAACAAAGCTTTCAATATGAGGTAGGTTTATGCGAGCTAAAGACTTACGAGGTTTTACCTTTTAACGTGTGATTCCTAACACGGGTTGGACGATATCAAGTGAAAATCGATCGTTCAGCCTGAGGCTTGAACCAGCGACCAACACGGCGGTCGATTCGAGTGAGTGAATAAAGCACCCACGTCGAACCGACCGGCTATCGTCCGACTGTGATGGATCCATGTTTCATCTATTGTCACATATCGAAGCGAAAATCTCTATTTTCTATGTTTGAACATGGCCGAACACTGCTCAGAACCACCAAGACGTTCTTGTTCTTGATCAACAGTGAGCTTGCACGGCACTCACTTTGAACGGAACTTTCTCGTATGTTCATACAATATGCAGCCAACACTTTCTTCTGATATCTTAACAATGTCAGCTAACTTACGCATTTTCACTTTTCGATCATTCAAAACGACTTTGTGGATTTTTTTTTGTGTTTTCTGGTGTTACTGCCTCATTTGGACGTCCACTGCGTTCTGCATCATCGGTATCTCTACGAACACGTTTGCTTTCAGCAAATCAACATTCGATTGTTCTTTTTGATGGAGCGGACTCCTTATAATAGGTACTCTTCAAGCCATTGCTTTACTTGAAAATAACAAAAGCAGTGTCACTTTCAGCACAATAACCCACAAATTTATAAGTAGGATATCATGAAATTTCAACAGCTTTCTTTATTATTTATTATTTAGTGAAAAAGCTGTAAATGCCTTGAGACTAGTGCCATATATGTGTTAGGCTCGAGACTTTCAGCCCATGTAGTATTTTAACAAAATAGGGCTTCAATTCAACCCTAGCTACTAGGTTTTATAACAAAGGGAATCTGAACAGGTTCATATAATTTGAGCATTGATATAATTTACCATTGGAGGCAGGCAATTTATTAACAATCCAAATCATATCCAAGGAAGTATAATGAACGTCCGATGGAGAAATTGTAGAAATAACAAAAAACAAGATTGTTTGAATGTGTGGAATGAAAATATGGGAGGAAAAAATAATGAGCCGAAGCCAAAAAGAATACTAAAGTTTTGAGATACGAAGTGTTGGAAATTCATGAAGTTGTTTTTCAATATTTCCATAGATGAGATCATAGTGCCGCCATAATAAATTTGGAGAAAATGGCTTCTCCTCCTCTATTTTGAAAGAAAATAACCACTTGTGTTTATCGTTAAAAAGAAACTACAAAAACTGACGACTTTGGATCAGTTCCAGTTAAACCAAAATAGGTTTTCATATTTTTCCATTTGAAATATTGGCTCCAATGAAATATACTTTCGTTTTGAATTTCAAATTTCTCACCTCAGAAACAACAATGGCGCTGTATACAAGTATTTTGTTGTCTTCCTGTAATATAACGTTAACATAGATGTTAACGAAAAAAATCAATCAAATCCCTATACTATACATACAAAGTTTTTCAAAACCTGATATTCAGCTTCAGAGTATTTTTTTTGGGTGAAATGAGTTTTTTAAATGAAAAGTAGCAGGCTTTAGATATATGGGAATTGACTTCTGAAGTAGAATAACTTTCAGCCAACTGCGGCTGACAGGGTAGTCGAAAGTTGCAATACATTTCTATACAACAGTATCGATACTGAAGATCCTTCATGTTATTGATTAGTTCGAATTCATTTCAGGTTTTGCCACAAAGTTCCCGCCCGTTCTCGCATTCCATCCACATAACTTTCATAAATCATGCAGAGAGCAGCCCTAAGAAATTTATCAATTCCTGAAGTATTTTTACCGCTGCATTTGTAACTTTCTATCGGAGAATGTACAGTGTACACGGTATATTGCAAATAAAAGAGAATGGGGAATGAAAGAACATGGGATTGGTCTTATTGCTTGCAAGGTTCACGAGACACAGTCGTGAAAAATTAGTTTCAATATTGGATTCTTTATGAAAGGATATTTTCCAGGCAGAGATATTGGTGCGATTATTAAGTTTGTATGAAAGTTCTGCAATGCGTGAGTTACGTGTCTGCTGCGGCATTTCCAAAACTACCTCAAAAATAATAGTTTGAAAAACAAAAAAAACACCCTTTGATAGCAAAATGAACTGGGAAATGAAAAATAATTCGAAACTAATTCAAGATTGTGTTCAACTTCGATAATAAGTCCTATGGATTGATAATAATAATAAGTTTATTCACATTAGAATGTTTACAATAATGGCAAATGAAAACTTTGGGTGTCATTTGCAAATAAACGAAGAAATTTAATTCAGAACCAGAGTTTTGCGAATGGGTTTTTATTTCTCGTCTGCTGTACAGAATGTTTCCCAAAGAAATAAGTACATTTATCATTTAATTAAAACATAATATGAAAATGAAATGGAACTATTACTTAATGACAAGAAAACATATCAAAAAATAAAAAATGATTCCACCAATAAATACCAACTTACAAACAATAAACTCATTAAAAAATGGAAATCAAAACAATACATTTCAAATCAACAAGAAAATAACTTATTAATCCAAAATGCTATTGCACCCAAAATATATGGCATACCCAAGTTACACAAAACCAATATACCCTCAAGACCCATTGTATCCAGCATTCAATCCCCATTTTATAATAATCTTTCAAAATTTTTAGGGAACAGCATATCCAATATTATCAACAAAAATAGCTACTATGTTGAATATTCATTCTCTTTCAAAACACAAACACAGGTTCACGTCTTCACTTTAACACGCCACCGCCATTAACAAGTGAAATAAAAATCAAAACAACAAGATCACTATGACAGAAAAAACAAAGGACTTCCACACAAATAACAAAGAAAAATAAAAGGATTTGGAAAAGCTGAATACACTTATTTGAATTAATGAATTGAAGAGGTTTTGTATTAAAGTGTATAATATATTAAAATTCTTGCAAAGCGCTTTCGACTTTTGTCATCATCAGTGCTCACCTGAAAGTAAGTGATCTAGTTGAAAAGGGAATTTAGTGAAATTGAAGTTGTAAAATTTTTTTAAGGTTAAGAAATTTGGAAAAATTGTTTGAGATTACTTACTTGTCAGGCAACAGGAAGTATCAAGATAAGTGAATTGTACATTGTAATATTTAAATTATATAAAACAAAATAGGCTTATAGCCAAGAAAATACATTTTTGGATTCAGGCCATGTGGTTCAGTCAAAGTATCTTATGAAGAAGGACAACTTGAGACAGAATGTGTCAAGTGTCATGTTAAAATAATGGTACCAACTTGAGGAGTGG